>JARCZZ010049579.1:0-15586 GCA_030323915.1 Brotogeris chrysoptera | reverse complement strand
CCTTCCAGTCCCTGGCACTGGAGCTCCAAAGCACTGGCAGAAGGCGCTGGGCTTTATAGTGCCCCAGAGCACTGTGATGCTGCATTGGTGGGTGCTGGCACTATGACACGGGGGTGACAGGGAAAAATACACAAAAGTACAAATACTCCCCCATGCCGCAACAGGGGCGCTGGGTGCATGCCGCACCTCCAACACAGCCCCAGAGATTCCAAGTGCTCCTCATCCTTCAAACAGTACTGGAAGCCGTATATCACATACACATCCAACACAGAAACTCACTTTCCATCTTGTGCATTTGGGGGAGTTAGATTATTTAAAATTCTGTGAAGTTATACACACTATTCCAGATTTCCTAGCCATCGCCTCTCAGCTAACCCCATGCCCAACACAAAGCAGGGTCTCCAGATAGAGGCAGAAAAGTGTGGCAGCATTGCTGTCCCTTGGGTACTGTTTGTTGAAAGAAGAGAATACCAGAGGCAGGGACCTTTGGCTGTATACTGGTGGCCACTGCTGTCTCTGCCACAAAACAAGAGAGATTACAGGTCCAAGAGGGATATGTTTTGGGAAACAAAACAGTGCCAGCTATAGATCATATAAGTGTACAGTCAATCCACAAGTACCTATATATATATATTCATACATGTACACATATAGTGAGGTGTGAGGAGTTTGGGAAAGATCCCAGGGCACGTAGACCTGAATTACATATGAGTGTGTCCATGTATATATGGGAAAGTGGGTAAGCAGAGCTGTGCACATGTGTTCCTCATGTGCCCCCAAAATGCTTTCTATTTCTGCTATTTTGGTTTGGTTATCTCAGTGCCTGAGTCTACAATAATGCATGTCACCCTTGTGGATAAGATTTTGTTATAAATCTAAGCATGCAAATATTTTTGTCAAAGCTGTCTACACATGCAACCAGTTGAGAAGCTGAAATGCCTTCAAGTTATGTAGCAACTGTTTTCATTTTCTCTCAAATGGTGTTTCTGTTGTATTCTAACCTCTGGCTTTTTTTATTGTCTTTATTCTGCTCTAAAGCTTAACTGTCTTTCTCTTCCTTGACTAACTTCTGGCAGTGAGATGAATGTGTAGGACCCACCTCCAAATTTTAATACAAAGGCAGCTAAGATTCCAGTCTGTATCAAAACAGCCCCTTGCAGAGCTCTGCAATGTTTCCTTTGTCCACACAAACCCTCTCAGAGAAGCCATAATGCAGCCCTAAGAAACTAGCAGTGACCCTGTAATAAGCACTTTATTTCTAATGTGGCAAGGGTTTTGAAATTTCAGTTATAAATGTGACAGGATTGAATTCAAATTTGTCCTGTAGTTATAGATGTGGTATAGCTGGGTATGAAGTCTGTGCTTGTGTACTCCCCCAGTGCATTCAGTCTGCAACTGCCTGGGTAGCCCAGGGCCTGCCCAGCTGAGGTAAGAATGGGCTAATGAAGAGCATGGGCCAGCTGGAGACATAGTCCTAGCCACCTTCACTGCAAAGTACTTCTTGGAGAACTCCAGAAGCAAATTTTGGAGAGTCATGAGATCCCCTTAGGCATCTCCTACTGTCCAAGATCAACAGATAGGCACTACTGGTATGCTTTAATAGTCCATTAACCCCCTAGGTTAGTGGACTTGGAGGATTTGAAGAACTTAGACACTAAGGAGGCTTCCTCAGGCAATTCTTGCAGTAGAAGTAACAAAGCTGTACATAGACAAGATACTTATCAATAGCAGAAGCTGCAGCTGCAGAAATGGTCACGTAGGACAGTCATTTGTACATAGTTAAAGCATTTAGGAGATGTTTTGCTAGTAGTTTAAGATAATTACCAATGGATCATGGACATGCTGGAGTGGTCATGTAGAACACATTCCTGACAGTTTGGGAAGTCTCACCTAATCCAAACACCTTTCAATGCAGACTACAGTCACCATCTAGAGAGTGACTGATCATCTTGTTTGAGAGACTTGATTCCCCACGAGTACTACCCAATAAACATAACACCAAAGCTTTGGGATTTTCGTGCTTTGTTGCTTTTGCTTGCTTGTTTGTTTGTTTGTTTGTTTTTAATACAGCATCCATGGGTCAATATGCAACACCTCTTAAATGTAGGAAATCTAAACCAGAGATACCAGAAAGGGAGGTTTCTGCTAAGCATCTATCTACATGAAGCAACAACAGGAAAATGGGGACTATGGTGGAATTCAAGGAAAATAAATATGAAATTGGCAGGACTCAACCTGTCTAAAGGTGACTTCAACTGTAAACACTTAGGTAATTCAGTTACCACCCACAGTGAAGAGGACTGAAGGAACCAAGCTGAACTCATCAAAACAGACCTGATCTTGACTACCCCTTGTCCTTAGCACTCCCCTTGCTTACTCAATCCATTTACCAGGTTTTCTGAAGTCAGTGGCCCAAAAGGGCATGTGACCATGGCCTCCTTAGCTTAACTCTATTTACTCAGATAATAATAAGGAACAACAACAATATTAATAACAACAACAACAACATCTTTCTTGACAAGGTTCAGTGGCATTCAGTTACCTGAATGATCATTCAAGATGTTTAGGAAGCTTATGCAGAACAGATTAGCACTGAAGGCAGAATTCTCAACTTCCTTTTACTGCCATAAATGTGAAGCAGCCCCATATACTTCCAAGAAACTAAATGAAGGTTTCAGTTTCTAAAATGAGGTAAGAATTTGGCTCATACCATGTACAGTAACACTCTAACAAACTGACATTAAGAAGACCTGGAGAAAAAAATAAAACAAACAAACCAAACCAAAACGAAACCAAGCAAAGCATGGTCCTTAAGTGAACATCAGTAATTAAAGGGTCTTCTATGAGCCTACAGGAAGGCACAGGCACTCACGTATTCTTGTCTGTTGCAAAGCAATAGGCCAAACTGTACTTAGCTACATCAGCAGCAGATAGGACGTAAGGAACAGCAGGAGCAATTAAATTCATATGGCTAACTTTCATATAGATGAAGGTTTCTTGCACCACGTGTCACATACTCAGTTTGTATGAATAAATATATTAACTTTGTTTTTCTAACTGAAAATATTTTCCACATGTGAACAAACTTAAAAGCACGTTTTAAATGTGCTTTTAAAAAGAAGATGCAATAATCAGATTTTAAACTTTGGCTTTAAATTTGAAACAGAACTTCAAGTAAGCCTTTGGGGATGGTTCTTTTTGAAGGAATGCACAACTGTTGTTACCTACTTCAAGGAATGAATGGCAACAGTCAGTCACAAAAATGCAACAGAACTTCTTGGGAGTGGGAGAAGGCTATATAAAACACATTTAAATATCAAGGTTGTAATAGCCAGCAAAATTTGGGAAAGACTGAAGCAAAAGAGGATGTGAAATATTAATTATCCTCAAATCTTTGGTTATCAACCATTACTTGTTTCAGGGAAATAAATCATGTCATTTCCCATTCCCCAGGTACCACACAAACAGTATAATTATTGCTGAAAATAACTTATCTCAGAAATACAGGATCAGTTCTTTTCACCTAAGAGGCGGCCAGTTAGGCAACATGCAGAATGAATGTTGCTTGTTGGATCCCTTTGTTAAGGACTGGCAAAACCCAGTGTACAGTAATTGCTAAACTGTGATCAGATGGGAAAAGGAAATAGAAGTTGTTCAGCAGTGTTGTGCCCTTGATTTTTATCTGTATGCATTTGGCCCACGTGGGCATGGGAGCCAGGCAAACACCATGAGGAAGGAATGGGTAGAAATGAAGCAAGGAGCCTTTGAGTGATGAGCTGCGCAGCACATTTCATTCTCTGGAAGATGCCCACGCAGACCCATCTGTGAGTCTCCTCTCACTTTCTTTTTGTACAGTTTAGCTTACACCTTGCTGGCTTTGCTGAGATGCAGGAATTTCCAGGGAAAATCAACCCCTGGTCATAGATAGTGTAAAAAAAGGCAGAGCATGCTTTGGAAAACAACAGATGTTAGAGAAGTAGTTACTACTGCTTGAGTAGTAGTTCCCACTTACAAGTAACATTTTGCTCTCCTTTGATGTGGTCTGTGCATATACCCTGCTGCAGAAGCCTAGCTAGCAATAAAATATCAACAGAGGTGGGTCCAGGAGCTGTAACAAGACAGTACAGGTACAAACTGAAAGGGGGCAAATGAACTCTTTTCCATAACTAGATTGTTTGGACTTGTGCCACAGAAAGAATGACCGCCTAGGTTGGGAGATTGAGTGTATCTTATCTAGGAAAACGGAAGGAAAGAACAAGCAGCAAACCCATCACAGACCTTATTATTGCGCTACCAATCGGAGTGCCAACATGTGATGACTTCCCCCTCTCTTCTCTTTGCTCTAATACAGTCATGTTCCGTTGGGCTTCTTCGGCTCTTGGGAGCTGTTACACGTCTTGCAGCAGTAGCGCTGGGAAGAAGAGCACCCTCCCCTCTGCTAATCTGTAACAAGAAGAGGAGAAGCATGTTGGTTGGGATATTTCTTACACAACATCCTTCTCACATGATGCCTTGCAGGAGTTTTTGAGGTACAGGTTTTTGCCTTCACATTTCATAGGCTTTGCTAGACTCTTCTTCCCTGAATTAACTACTTTTTTTTTAAACCTGTGAAGTTTGACATTCTGTGACAAGGAATCCCACAGACTGATGGTAAAATGAAGTGTTAATTTCTTTGCTGATCCAACACAATCAGAATGTTTTGTCATTTATTCTCCCTTCTTTGGCTGACAGTCACTGGAAGTGCATGCCTGCTCGTTGGCCTCTGGGATAGTTCCAGTTACATGTTGACAGTTTTTAGTAGGACACTCGGAAGTGCTACAGCCTTTGGTGACTTCTAGTTCTTCTATCCCTTTCCAAACAATTCTAATGTGAGAAAACTAACACACAAGCTTGTTGTAACATAACAGAACACAGAATGTTATCATATTTTTATTGTTTGTAAAATCAGCTTTAAAATAGTTTTTGTATCTTTGCCGTGTTTAACTAAACCAGCGGGTTGTTTTGTTGGTGTTGGTTGGTTGTGGCTTTTTTGCCTTTTGCTTTTTTTTTTTGGATCATTGTTAAATGTAGGTAAGAAGCCATAGCAAAAATTCCAACTCGTGTTTTTTTAATGTAATTCTTCAGTTTGACTTCTGAGACATCACTTCTCAAAACCCTCCTGAACTGCATTTCCCTTCAGTACACAAAACAGACAACCTGAATGAATACGTAACCGGGGTAGAGTGAACATTAAAATAAAGCGAATGCCCTCTGGGGATACGTTTGTGTCGCAAACACTGTCACAGCTGGCGCTGGCTCTTGGGCTTCGGCAGTCTCTGCAGCAACGCCAAAGACACAATGTTTCAGAAACAACTGATGTGTCAACTGCAAAATGCTGAGAGATTGAGTTCAGAGAAGCCCATTTATTGTATAATGAAATATTTCCGTAACATCCCATATTTGACATCTCATAAGAATACCAGCTCCAGGCTGAGCTAATAATACCACCTATTATTGAAACTGCAATAACATACCCCAGCATCTGACCCTCTTGCCAGCTGCTTATAAACTTGTAAATCTTTAACCATTTGGGGATGTAATTTTCCATTTTTTCTGTTTTCCTATGACCCATTTTTTGGTTGGTTTTTTTTTTCAGACTAATAGAATACTGTGTTTCTTTCCAAGAAAAGCTCTGGGGAGGAAAAAAGTTTTGTTCCTGTGAAATAAGGTCTGATGAACTCTTGTTAAGAAACTCTCTGACATTCAGGCTTTGAAATAGGAATACAGATTTTGGGCTGCAGGGAAGTTTTGAGGAGGTTTTTTTTTTTTTTGAAACTCTCATTAAGGTCTTTTATAATTGATCCATCCACTGGTTTGAACTTCAGAAATAGCTCCCGACACCTGCAAAGGTTCCTTGAGCTTCACAGAGACAAACCAAAAAGTGTTGGAAAGAACACCTATCATTTAAAATACATTTCTCCTTTCGCTTTGGAAAACAAAACAACATGATACAAAATAAGGAGTCTAAAGATGAGCAAACACTAGCAAAAGATTTATTAACATAAAGAAGTATTGTTTCTCTTTTCATTATCTCTGCAATAAAACTAGAAACATGTTTGGTGACACATTACATACCGCATGCTTCACGGGAATGTTTTCTAGCCTTGTGTGCTCTACCCCGTGGAAGACAACCTGCTCTCTATTGCTCTGACCACTCAAATTTACTGCATTTGCACTGGCTAGACATTTTCAGCCCTTTTCCTAAGCTAGCAACTAAAGCTTCATTTGCAGCTGTGCTCGTGAAGATGAAGCTTCCATTGTATCACTTTTGAAAGCTTGGGATTTATTTAATCTGTGGCGTAGTAAAATTCTGCTTTTTAGAACGTAAAAGGTACACAAAATATTAAAAACATAAGGAATAACTACTATTCCTGGACAAAACCTGTTCCCCTCTGCAAGGTGATGAACACAAGCAGGAAACATAAAGAAGAGGAAGAAAAGCAGTAGTAGTTTGCACTCCTCTGGAAAGTCTGGCTTGCTGGCTGAGTGGATGGAGTTGCAGGGGAAAATGAAACTAGAGAATATGTAAAGCTGCAAGATGAGATCATCCCCCCCCCAAACAATCCTTCAAATTCATAGACACTTCTGGATTCATGAGGTGAGAATAACCAGCACTGAGGACTGTAAAATTCATTTGTAGCATTTGAATTTGTTAACGTGTATTTGAAACCTGTCTCCTCCTAGAAGGGGGTGAAGGAGATGCCCTGGAAACCAAGGGCAGAGAAACGCAACTGTTTAAAAAAATGCTTCTTAAAATGAGAGTGACAATAGCCTACATCCGGACAGCCTCTCTGCTAGCAGTCTACACCAATCCAATCAACTGTTACAGCTACCTTTTAAGTTTTCAGCAGCGTGTTATTTTGCCACAGCCTGATCCTGCAAATGGCTGTTCCCAGGTGCATAATTACTCACACATGGAGCCCACTGAAAACAATGGGTGTCAGTGCATGAGTAACTACCTGGAGGGCTGAGAGGGCTGAAATTGTTTCTGCACATGATAGGTAAGTTGCATATTTGCAAGGGGATTTTCTTTCGTTTGGGTATTTGGGGTTTTTTGTTTCCAAAACTAAAATGGAGATAGGCCCACGTCAAAACACCCAGACAAAACCTTCTGAACTTTGACAGTGGAATGAGTCCAAACCTACAGCAAACTCAACATGTTGCATGTATAGTGGCTCTTTATAATGGGCTGGATCCAAGCCTCATGTTGAAAAAAATCCCCAAGGCAGTAGAACTTGGATCTGTACTTTCCGGTTTGAACCCAAACTAAGTGTTGCAAGAAATGGCTCATTACTTCATTCTGTAGTATTTGCCTCCAGAAATCTGTCATAGAACAAAGGCATATCAGCATTAGAAAAAAAAAATGATTAGTTATTTTTGGATAACCTGAAGGCCCTCCAAGTGTTGTAGCTCAATATTTTTTAGAAATGAAGTTCTATTGCAGAGCTGTTTTAGATCTCTCAGTGCAGACAAGGCTGACTTTTGCCACAATAAGAACATCAACATCACACTTGGGGTGGCCAAAGCTTATAAAGATTGCAAAAGAGATCCTCCCATGAGGGGGGCATGATGAAAGGACTGTCAGATTTGGGGTGAGTACCACTAAAAGCAGTAGCTCTTTTCTTTCTCTTTCAACTCTCCTCTTTTATTTATGGTATGGTATTCCTCTACCCCACCTGCAATGATAGGAGGAGTCCTTCCTTCTGCAGTTGTCCATTCCCTCTTGGTCTCAGGGAAGGGATAGGGGCTAGAATCAGGGCAGTCTAAGAGGGAAAACCTGGCCAAAATACTTTGTACCACAGAGCTTGCTGTCCACATATCCCACCCTTACCTTGGTAACAACAAGCTGCTGTGCATGTGAGAGCTGGGAATTATCTGCAACAGCCAGTCTTTGTCATTTCAAATAAGGGAAAAACTAGGCCACAGATAAGAGTGATAGGCTGACAAGCCTGTCCTCCTTTCCCCGACCCCCTTCCTCGAGCCATTGGATGGAAAGTGAAGCCGTTCAGCTGGATCCTAGCTCCTCATGGGAAAAAAAGAAAGTGAAAAATCAAGCACTTGGCTGATTTATTTTCTTGTGAAGGCAATTAAAATTATTTTCGTGGTTTATTTTGTCTCTTTGCTTGGTTCAAAATTGGTTAATGTCAGAGCCAGAAAGGTATCCTAAAGAAGTACCATGTCCCTATAGACTGCATGTTTTGAGTCCTCTTAATGGACGAATGCAAGGCTTCTCCTGACTTGATAGTATTCAGAAACCAAAACATGGAAAGAAAGAAGGCTTTATAACCTCATGTTTGTGTCTTCTAAGTGCTAAAACAGGCTACTGAACTGAACTCCTGCACTGGTCATGGTTTCTGTAGCACTGATGGCTACAGCCTGAAAGCAGTGTGCCAGCAGCTGAGTGCTGGTACCAGCACTGGTATCATTCAGAGATTTCTCTTGGCTGTTCAAACCACCACCACCACCACCACCGCCAGATTTGGTAAACGATTTTGTAGATACCCCATGCCAGCCTGAGAGCAATGTTGTGGACTTGGCCCACCATTTGGCTGGGATTAGGTTGTGTACAGCCTGCCGATAATTTATTTTTTTCCTCCACCAAACTAGCTGGAACAAAGTACTGTTTGCAGTGTAGACAAAGTTTTCTAGATTTGACAGCACTCTGAATTTTACTGAGAGTTTTCTGCTAACGTCAAGCAGCTTTGTTCCTTCACATCGACCATTGAGAGCTTCAGCTCTTCTCTACTTCCTGTCTCCATCAGCTGTTATTTCCTTCATTTTCTGGGTGGCTAATACTTGCCTCCCTTCTTCCTATATGGGCCACATTTGAGCACTAGAAAACAGAAAATACAGTATTGGGAAATTAAATCACATTTGCCTTGTATGCTGTTGTGCAATTTTCTAAGCAGAAATGTAGGCCTTATCTCCCAGTTCAGATATCATGCTTTATGAACGAATGCTGCTGGTGAAAATGGACTTGAACAAATAGTGATTACAGATGGTTGAGACACTGACTCTGAAGGTGTGAGTTGTGTGAGGGGTTTGTTTGTTTTCTGGGTTTGTTGTTTGAGGTTTTTTTAATTCAAAAGGGAACCTTAAAGAGACTTTCAAAAAACACAAATTGCTTTCAAGTTTTGGCATGGTGCATGCAACTGTTTATAACTTATTAAGGAAGTCACCTATCCTAACCAGTGTTGGTCAAAGAGATTTTCCATGTTAATGAGATGTGTTGGATCTGATATTTCAATGACAGTGCTTCATTTTGATTTGCAAAGAGGGGGCTCTTTAACCTACACAATGCAGGTATACCCTCTCCCAAACTAAATGTAACAAGTCTGGTAATTATAAAATCACAGGCACTCATTCCAAGGCCCTAGAGATGCTGGATGCTGACTTTCTTCATGGGTCTCACTTGTGGTAATAGAACACTGGAATTCTACAGAGTAATTATCACTAAATTATAATTGCAATAATGGATGTGTTAAGCCACTCTAGCAAGCCCAGTCTCCTGAATATAATCACCTAAAAAGGATGTATAGTTATTTTTGCTTTGACCCAGTGGAAATGTTCAAAATATCCCCGTGATTTTTGAAACAGCTACACACGATTTTTGGTACTTTCCAGAACAGTGCTGATTAACCCAGTAATAACCAGCAGTTTTTTATATCGTGCTTCTGGAATATGCCTCTGTGTACTGTAGTCTCTGTTTTTAAGTCATTTGCTGCCAGATGAAGGGGATTTTTTTTTAAGATATTTTTGGAAGTAAATTCCCAGAGCTATGACAGCTGTTCTGAAATGTGTTGTGACAAAAATATCCACACAAAATGATTTTTTTAATACATTTTCCAGTTATTGGGGAATAACTACTGGAGTAATTTCTTTGGAGCCTGTGCATTTCACATACTAGCATACATCTATTACATTTCAGTATATCCATGTTAATACACATTAGCCCTTTTCTGTGCATATTCCACCACTGTGGAGGTTTAAACTCTAGGGTCTCAAGACAAAATAGACTTCTCAGGACTGTGGCAAGTTCAGTACCCAGTTCAGCAGCTCAACAAAGCCTGGCATGCCAGCTTGGTATGCCTGGTGTCCCAAGCTGGTCCACCTCTGGAGCAGCCAGCTGTGCCTGGCCCAGCTCAGCTGTTACCAGCCTGTCCCATCTACAGTCAGCTCTCCTTTTGCTCACATTGTCACTCTGTGGAGGTCAGGGCTTATCAAGCGGCAGCAGTGCCATTGGGCACTATTAATGGACATTTGCTGTGTCCCTAGCACACTCCACAGTGAAAACAATGGGTTTACACTCAGAAGTCCTCAGGGATATGAAATAAATGCTGCTGTCAAAGACTCCCATCATAGCATGCTCCCCTCCTGACTTCGCAGAAACAGCTGGTGTGTTAAGAAAGCATCAGAGCAAAAGATCTCCCAATCATTTTTAAATGAGACATCACTTATTAAAAGGAGATGGAGACAATGGAGATTATGTTAATCCACTCCAGATGCAGACAGGCCTTCTCCTGGTCCTTCACACCTAGACGTCTGATTCCCTGATGCCTCTGACTTCAGTCGCTTACTGCCATTCCTGCTAACTTCTGTTGCCTCTATTTTATACTAGTGAGCTTAAAGGAACCAGAGAAACTGAATATTGTTACCAAGGGCAGAAAACCCTTCAACAGATGGGAAAATGATTCCACTTGGCAAGAGGCAATGTTTGGTACTTAAAAAAAGGAAAAAGCTTTTGGATTTCAGCCACCAAATCCAGTCCCCAATCTTGGCCTGTGCAGAGTTATTCCCAAAGCTTAAAAATGTAATGTACTGCTGTGGATCACCCATTAAACTGTCTATTGAATGAGGTATAATGCTAAACAGGCTGAGAAGAGTCTACCATTCAGATGAATGCAACTCCAACTCACAAAAGGTTCAGAAATGGTTTTTGTAGGCAGGATAACTTGATGCTAAATAAGCTTGTTTGCTATGAAAGCCAAGATGTTAAGAGCATTAAAAGACCAGAACAACACGGCTATTTCTAGGGGTTGAATCATGACACAAGTATGCAACAAAATGGAAACAGTGTAAAAACCAATACACAAAAAAAATTGCATGCATTTCCACCTCCATAACAAAAACTTAGCAACAACATACAAAGCCTGAAAAAAAGTGCCGTGGATTCTTGCTTTGAAGGCAATTTTTAAAGAGGTATTTTAGTCTGGCCAGTGACCCTCTAAGAAGCCCACTCTGATTCCCTACCTCCTTTTACAAGTGTGAAATGTGTCATTTTCAACTGCTGTATGGATGAAGTTTCAAGCAGCCACTGAATGTTGTCACCATGAAACATCATACACACAATATCATAAAAAAGCATCTTAAAGGGTTATGGAGAATGTGGATTTACTTAAAAATTAAGAAAGACATCATGTAACTCAAGCTTCTGGAACATTTAGGCACTAGGAAATGTTTTTTTTTAAACCATCTTAGCATATTAAAAGGAATATTTTTCCTCCAGAGGACTTGAAATCATTATAATTGCAATAAAACACCTTTGTTAATCCAGTTGCCCTCATGCTTGAGTTTATAGGTACCATAGGTATACAAATGATAAAAGATTCGTGACATGAAACAATTAAGAGCTGCATTTCTCTATTATTTGCATTGCTCAAGCCCCCAAATAAAAATGCCTCAGTTATTAGGTGAGTCATTATGAATTTAAGTCATATAGTTATCAATTTGCACATGAATACTCAAACATCACTTTGTTAAACTCAAACATCACTTACCCTTAAGTGTTGACAGTCTGTAGGCTGTGAGCAGAGAGGGACAGGAAGAAGGAAAGAGGATACAGAGAACTCATTATATGAAGTATTTGCAGTTGCTTTATGTTGAAAACTCAGTTGTATTCTTCTTAGTCTACAGCCATAATCTGTGACCCTGTAATAGCCCAGTTTTACTCCTCCATCGTTCTGTTGAACTCAATTATTCAATCCCTCAGTGTCCTGTGGTGCCTGAAGAAGAAAGGGCGCTGGAACATGTGTCTCAAAGACCCATCCCACTTCTCTGTAGTGGTTTATAAAACTATCATTTATTAGAATATTATTTCATGCTTATGCTTTGAAGTGAGAAAACATGTGGGACCCAAAGATTGTATGTGTCTTAATTCAACTTTTTCCTTGCTGGCATTTTAGAGAAAAAGCCAGATACGGGCATATACAGTAGCCTTCTCAGTCTCTTTGTACCTCACGAGTCTCATTCTGGTTTAGTACAGCCTGAGGTATCTGGGTGTTGGGTGTTTGTAAAACATTGAAAATGAGCGTACAGTAAGTGAGAGTTCTGGTCCCAGATTTTCCTCCCTTGAAAACCAAAATTGTTCTTTTTGGATGATGCCAAGAAGCGTTGAGACAAAAATTAAGAGAATTTTTAACTTTGCCCTAGTTGAAGAAAATAGCAACAACACAACCTGCACCAAACATGGACATGAGCAGCCTCAACCCCCAGTGGAGATTCACATCAAGGTCATCTGTCAAATAAGCAACAGTGAAGTACGTGTGCAGATTGTTTCTTGTGACATATGCCCTTTTCTGGCACTGAAAGTAAGTAGTCTTCATCAGACTGTGGAACAATTTGTTTTAAATTGCAGCTAAAATAGATACGCTGAATTTAAAGCAATAGGTCAAAACCAGAAAGACAAGGTCTTACAAGCATGATTTGTAGGCTTAGCACAGTGAAGGGCTAATATAAAGGCTCTTTCTCAAACAGCATGTGGAATCACTTACTTATGACTCAGTCATTTGCTTGAAGTGGTAAGGACTATCCCTTTGAATTATATTCAAATAGCAAAAACTTGTATAGAGAAAACAATGGACAATAAATGTATAAAATCCACACCTCTCACCATTAGATGCACTCTCCAATGCAACAAAAGAGTTCCACCATCCAAACCTGAGAGTAAAGGGAACAAGCACTCTCTCCAGATGCAAAGACTTTTGCCGTAAAAACCTGACCCATTTCTCATGCAAGAAGTGCAAACCAGTAATTTAAGGGCCATTTGCTTTTACATGACAATCTCAAGAATATTGTGTTGTGACCTTACACTTCTGTTTTCCAGTCACGGAGGAGACACTGAGAAAAATGTGTGGGTTTTGTAGTTGGGGTTTTTGTTAGGTTTTGGGGGTTTTTTTGGTCTGTAAAATTACAGAGATACAAACATTAATATTGACATTTCACAGCTGCCTCTAGATATCACACCACGAGAAACACATCTCCAGGACTCTAACCAAGGAAGACTGAAGCAGTTTTTACTTCCTCTAGGAAAAGGTTTGAATAATGAAATATTTTATTATGTCTACAGAGACATTACTTTTATTATGCTCTTAAGAATCTTCCTCAAAAAGAAGTAGGATTTCAAATATTTAAACATCATTAAATTAATCCTTGAATCTGCAGCTCACTGGGCTCAGGCTGTGCTGTATAAAACTTTCTAGTAGCTCTCCAAACAAAGCAGTTACCTTCTGTCAGTGAGAGCTATTTGACACTGAGGGAAAAAGTATGATGACTTAAAATAGGTGTCTGCTGCCAGCTTAACCCTAAAATATCAAAGACATCCACACTGCAACAGCCTAGATAGCCAAAATGGCGTTAGATACGTTTGTTTAGATGCCTGAATTGCTCCCTATATACCCAAGATATCGTCCCAGCTGAAGATCCATGAAGGAGATTATTATCCACAATCTATTTATAATTACAGCCTGTAGGAGACTGTGGATACTTTTCTGCAGGGGATTTGGTTCGCCAACCAAAGATGCTCCCAGAAGGTTTGGGGCTGGGCTAACCACTGTGAAGCTGCCATTCTTCGACCCCAATCAGAAGACACTGTAGGAGCAATATTTCACGTCCTCCAGCACACCTTAGCAGCAGTAGCCAGTGCTGTTTGAACTAGCCCCAAATGACATTGCCCTAGCTAAACTCAGAAACCCAGGTAAAGCCTTGCAGGGCTATATGGACAAGGGTCTTCAGTAACACACTGGCAGCAAACAGCTGGAGATAGTGTCATCTTAAAGTAACACAGCTACCTGCAAATTGAACATCTGTCCCCAGGCTAAGTATTCAGCTATATAATAAATGGAACAAAATAGATACACTTTGGGCAACTTAAAAATATAATTCTTACCAGTAGATACTCTCTTAAATCTTACAAATCCTAATTAATTCTTGCATTACAAATATAGTAACCCTCATTTGTCTACTTTCTGTCATGATTCTCTGTCACAGAATCACAGAATCATAGAATAGTTAGGGTTGGAAAGGACCTTGAGATCACCTAGTTCCAATCCCCCTGCCATGGGCAGGGACAAATCACACTGAGCCATGTCACCCAAGTCTCCATCCAACCCGGCCTTGAACACTTCCAGGGATGGAGCATTCACAACTTCCTTGGGCAACTCATTCCAGTGCCTCACCACCCTCACAGTAAAGAACATCTTCCTTATATCTAGCCCAAACTTCTGTCAACTCAAAGAGAAACAAAGGAGCTGCAAACATTCTACGAAGCCACTTGCACAGGCTGTTACTTGCTAGAGATTAACACCATATATTTTCAGAGCAATAGTGATTGTGGCACAGACATATATACAGGTATATATACACACATATATACAGGTATACATACCTATACCTTCAAATAAATCCTCTTAAAACTGAGCAGCCTGTATTGGGATACAAATATGCAAAAAATGGGAAGTAAATTGAAAGGATTACTTGCTTCCTAAGACATGTTACTGAGGATATCCTAAAGCCTACAATAACCTTAAATTGTACCAAGAGTTCGTGACATTGGGGCAGTGGAACAATTGTCTAATAGAGTCATATGCCAAGAAAAAAATATCTATAAAATCAGTAGCATGTTTTGATAAATTCGACTACAGCATGACTGTATTTATGATTCAGAAATAATCTGCTCTTGATGTGCTGTATGACCCTATGACTGTGTGACCTCTCTTTGAGATTACTAGGCTGATCCCAGCACACAGACCCTGGATAGTATTTACAAATAAGGTCTTTTGGCAGATGCTCATTAGAACTGATGATGAAGAGACAAAACAATTGAATATCCCATTATCAATCTGTGAATCATCAAGTATTCTTATTGTCTGATATGCATGCAAGTCCCAGTAAAGGATGAAAGTGTGTATATACAGTAAGCACATAGAAATGCAGTAATATGTGCATCTGTCTAAAAACCAGTGATTTAATCAAATAATAGCAACAGCATTCTTTGCTGAATATTTTAAGGCATTGATCTGACATAGAATCATAGAATCGTTAGGGTTCAAAAGGACCTTAATATCATCCAGTTCCAACCCCCCTGCCATGGGCACGGACACCTCCCACTAAACCATGCCACCCAAGGCTCTGTCCAACCCGGTCTTGAACACTGATCAAACTGATCAAACTGATGTCTCTCCAACTTGGAGACAAGGATGTTGTGTGAGGCAGTGTCAAACGCTTTGCACAAGTCCAGGTAGATGACATCAACTGCTCTACCCCTGTCCAT
>JARCZZ010049578.1:0-12721 GCA_030323915.1 Brotogeris chrysoptera | reverse complement strand
GCCCTCCTCTGCACTTGTTCCAACAGTTCCATGTCCTTTTTATGTTGAGGACACAAGAACTGCACACAATACTCCAAGGGAGGTCTCACAAGAGCAGAGTAGAGGGGCAGGATCACCTCCCCCGACCTGCTGGTCACACTCCTTTTGATGCAGCCCAGGATACGGTTGGCTTTCTGGGCTGCAAGTGAATGCTGCCAGCTCATGTTCAGATTCTCATTGACCGACACCCCCAAGTCCTTCTCCACAGGGCTGCTCTGAATCTTTTCTCTGCCCAACCTGTAGCTGTGCCTGGGATTGCTCCCACCCAGGTGTAGGACCTTGCGCTTGTCATTGTTCAACTTCATCAGGTTGGCATCAGCCCACCTCACCAGCATGTCAAGGTCCCTCTGGATGGCATCCCTTGCCTCCTGCATATCAACCGAACCACACAGCTAGGTGTCATTGGCAAACTTGCTGAGGGTGCACTCAATCCCACTACTGTCCATATCACTGACAAAGATGTTGAACAAGACCTGTCCCAACACCCATCCCTGAGGGACACCACTCGTTACTGGTCTCCGCTGGACACTGAGCTGTTGACCACTACTCTGTGTGCAGCCATCCAGCCAGTTTTTTTCCACCGTGTGGTCCACCTGTCAAATTGATGTCTCTCCAGTTTTGAGACAAGGGTGTTGTATGGGACAGTGTCAAATGCTTTGCACAAGTTCGGGGAGATTACATCAACTGCTCTACCCCTGTCCATCAGTTCCATAGCTCCATCAGATTGGTCAGGCAGGATTTGCCCTTAGTGAAGCCATGCTGGCTGTCACCAAGCATCTTGTTGTTTTTCATGTGCCTTATCATAGTTATTACATGTAGTTTTAATGTCTGCAAGATTTCATGATTTCCATGAAGTTCCATTGATAAATACAGTTCAGTGGCTTTGCTTTTCAACAGATGTCTGTGTGACTGAGATCTGTGTGCACGTTCTTAGCATGATTTGATACCCCCAAAAAACCTGAAGTATTTCCCTCATTTGGCTTTCTGAATGTCATCTTGTGTAAGTCTAAGTTATTTTATGAATAAGACTTAAAGGTTGTTCTTGCAGCTGTGAGGCTCTCATTTGAGGTCTTCTGCTAACCCTATGTGAATATATGTTCTGTCATATTCAGAGTTCTTAGTGATGCCATACTATGCTCAATTTAAGCATCTCTGTGTTACTAGAAATATAAGAATACATGTGCTTCAGCTGGTACGATTTGTATCTCAGAACCTTTTTTTTCTTTTTTTTTTTTTTTTTCTTTTTGTTTGACATGCAGGAAAACTCTCTGTTCTGAGGAACTGTAATCACTTACTGACACAAAATGCTTATGTTGATCTGGAAGAATACCGTTAGTCTCAGCTAACCTTAAGCCATTTAGACTGCAGCTCAGTTCAAGCCTGACACCTAATTGTGCTTGTTTGTATATGTATGCAGAATGTTAACTCCTACTCCACAGTCTGTTTTATCTGTCCCAGGACCTGTCCTATTTACTACCTTTGTTAGTGATCAGGAGGAATGCACCATCACTTTTGTTGATGACATCAAGCTGTAGTTGCATTCAATTTGCTGAAGTATAGGAATGAAATTTAGGTGGCCCTCATGCTGGAAGAATAATCCAAAGAGTCAGCAAGGATGAAGATAGCTTTATTTAAGATATTTATTAAATATATTAAATATGCACTGATATATATATTTTAAATATATATTTAAAATACCTAATTTAAGATATTTTCTGTCTGTGATGGACTAAATCCCTTTCCCAGTAGAGGTTGGGGGCTGACTGGCCAGGCTGCAATTCTGCTGGAAGCGACCTGCGGACCTGGCAGACAGTAAGCTGAACCAGCAGTGTGCATTGGCGATGGCAAAGGCTAACAGCATAGTGGGCTGTATCAATAGGAGCATATTCATTATCTTAAGGAAGTGATTTTCTACCCCACTCCCTTTACTTGGTGCTTGCTAACCTACATAGGAATACTGTGTCCAGTTTTTGCTTAATACTGCAAGAATGATATTAGACTGGAATTATTTGGCATAGAGCTACCAACCTGCTCCACTTACCCTTTATGAAGAAGCTGAGGGAACTGGGCTTCCTCAGCCTTGGAAAGAAGGTGGCTTAGAGGTGACCTAGCTTCAGCCACTTATTGCCATACAGGGAGGTTGCCAGTGAGATGGAGCAGGGATCTTTGTTGAGGGTAAACAGTTGGAGGGGAAGAGAACAGTCATAATAGGAAACAAAGGAAGGTGTCAGGTGCATAGAAGAAGAATTAGCGTGCAGTCAGTCAAACATGGCAGTGAACTAGTGTTGTTTTAGAATTTTTGTTCTTGAGAGTTCTCAAGATCTGACCGGCAAATGTCATCAGCAACTGGAGCTGAATTCAGTGTTGACTGTGCTTTGAGCTGGAGGTTGGTTCCTGATGCCTTTTCCAATTCAAATGATTTTTATGAAAGTAATTGCTTGCATTTATGCAGTTTCAAGTGTGTCCTAAGTGTTAATTGTATGGTAAGCTGATTCACTGTATCTGATCTTCTATGGATTAGGTCTCTCTTGACTATAAAAAAATATTTTGACCGTCTATGCATCTGTAGGCATCATTATCTAAATTTCTTAATCTTAAACTGAGCCTTATCTTTAAAAGTAATAAAAATCTAATCTGGGGAATTTGGACTCCCCTGTTCTAAGGGAGAGAGGCCAACACCTCTGAAGAGCTTTCAGTTTTCTTTGCACACTATTTTAGGATGGGATGAATCATTCCTAGTGCCATTTATTTTCTATCCTCAAAGCCTATATTTAAAAAAGGAAAATCATGTTGAGATTTCAACTTCTCACATATCGATATGAAAATCTTCAATCCCTATTTTCAGAAGTGCTAAAAATTCCACAGTTAATTAAAAATATTTATATCTAAAAATCAAGTCCTCATTGTGTTAAACCCAAATAAATGAGTACTTATTTTCTTTGGGAAATCTGCAATAGAATCTGTTGAAGTCTTCCTACACTGTTTAGTGTCTGAATAGAAGTACTGCATAGTGATTAACTTTGAAATGCTCTCTCAGGTATTGATCTCTTTTGGAGAAAACTGTTCTACTCCAAAGACATAACCAGTATACTCAAAAACAGTTTCATCTTTTAAAAGTTTTGGAGAGAAAATAAACATTGTATAATCTGGAGACAAACTAATTTGTCATTTTCCTATTTGGTGTAGGAGAGGAAGACTTGGTTGGGCTAAGGTACTTCTTGTTACTTATTGAGGGTGAAAAAAATAAATGGTTTAACAGAACAGTTTGTGACATGTAATTATGTGCTTCACTACACTACTTTGATTTGCTAAGCAATTATATCAGTTAGGGCTAGTGGGGCAGTTAGGGCCAAGGACCAGCTTAGGCTGCATCTTGTGTGGTTAGTGCTTGCATCAGATAGTACACTGTAAAGTAAAGATGTTAAGTTCTGTTACTGCTGATTTCTTTGTTGTAAAAGACAAGGTATTTAGCAGTAGAAATCATCCCCTTACACTGAAGTGCTAAGAACAGATTTGCAGTGGCAAGTAGAATAATAGGCCCAGTATCAGATCTTGAAATGCTCTCATGACCTTTCCCACTTCCTGGGAGTATGCGGTACTTTTATCAGGGTGTTTATCTGTATGACTGTACACAGTTTGAGTCATTTGGGATTTGAACTTTCAAGCCAGTAACTGTCCTCAGTATCAGATGACTTTAGCAGAAAATAGTTATCCTCAGAATGTGATAAAATCAAGTTTGTGTCCTCTCTGAACTTCAGTACTGAGGTATAAAAATGCCAACTCGGCAGCAAAATTTGTTAATGCTTCTTAAGATACTGTAAAACTTTGATATGTATGTTCAAGCTGTGTGTGTATATTTATATAATAGTGTTTGTAATTTGGTTGGTGGCTAATAGAAAGTAGCTGTGGGACTATTTTGTCAACCAGAAAGATTAATGTTTTCATGTAAAATAATTAAATGTTGTTATTTTTCCCCCACACACACCGAAAGATAGTTTTGGTTTTCCTATTTTTATTAGTTGTATTTTGGCTCTTCAGAAACCATGCTTTCTTTTTTTGACTTGATAAACGTGAAATGTTTTTAAGGAGACCCTTTCTATTTAGCATGTAGAAGATATATAGACTTCATTTGCTGTTACATAAAACTTTGCTCTTGTAATCATACTACTTCATTAATGTCAAATCCTTTTTAAAGGTATTTTTGTTGAAATAATAAGCATCTGTGGCATGATCCAGTTTGCATTGAAAACTATTTCGGTGCTGTTGGTACTCAATTTCACCTTGTTTTGCTTTCCTTAAAATATTGCTAGTTTGTTTATCAAAATTAACACATCTTTTTGGTAATATACATAGAAACTGTTTCCATACTAGAAGATTTTCCATGCATAAAATGACTTGGTTTGTAGGCTGTTGTGAGGAAATAATTGTACCCAATAAGACCCTGCTCTTAATTCATAGGTCTTTTTTTGCCAGCTGGGACAGATTGGTTTGGGGGTTTCCTTACTTAGATTCAGCCTCTGGAGAGTGTCATGGTTTCTGTCACTCATTGATTTTATTTTTTTTTTTTTTGTGTATTCTTTCCTAGTTTATCTCCCTGAAGTCAGTTCTTTTAAAAGAAGTCAGTCTTCAAGCTTGCTTCTACTCTGTATAAATAAAAACTAACTCAAAACCAATAAAAACCTCCCTTCAGTTCCCCACTAATGAAAGGAATGCAGTCTGTGAGGCAGCAGACAGCTGCCCCTTGAGATTTCTGTACTGAGTGGACAGCTGACAAACCCATATTCCCCAACCAGGCTCAGCAAATGCTACTTGCTTCTTTCATGTGTAGACAAACAGCTGAGGAGCATAGGAGCCAGTGCTACCATAAGAGAAAGTGGCCAGGGACCAGCAGAAGCAGCTTGGCAGTACTGTTGGCAGGGGCAAGAGCAATGAGGTAGTAGAATACTAAAGGGCACTAAACCCAGTACTTCAGGAAACCAGTTTATTTTTCAAAACCTTTGTTTTTTAGAATGCTCTTAAAATGGGTATTAAAGTTAACATTTGTCCTATGAATTCCTCTAAGAAAAATGTACAAGTTCTTCTGAGCTTGTTTTGCTATGTACAGTTCTATGCTGAAAATTTGGGGAAAGAAAATTTCACAAAAAATAAAGTGAATTTAGAATTATAGAATATTTGGTTATAGCTGAAAACAGAGAATTAAAAAGAGAGTTAAATTCTGTATCTTGCTATGATATTTTAATCTCCTCCTGTGACCTTCCCCCCCCGTACCGTGCTATGAGACTTTTAAGCCTACATCTGAACTAGTAAATAATATATCATGCGAGGGACAACTTTCTGCCGCAGAACTTGGCTGTCATGTTGTAGCTTGACTTGCATGCTCATGACTGAACTCTTTCTTATCCCTTAAAACTAAGCAGTTGTTTCCATAACAGCTCTTAGAATATTGCCCTGCCTAAGCCAAAGTTGTTTTGGGAATCAGTTCTTAATTTAACAGTACTGACAATATACCAAAGCCAATTTTTGGTTTTGCCCAGCTTTGTTTAATTTACTCTCATGGTTATACAGAGGTCTGAATGTAAGAGCTGGAGTAGCTGTTTATGTTTGGAGAAGAGATCATTACCTGTTTATATTCAGTTCGTTGTTAATTCTATGCATTTCCAATTCTACTTTATCCTAGTAATAAGCATCCAAACATAATTTTTTTGCCAAACACCAGTAAACCTTTTGTGCACTGGATCAGTGGGGAGATGAGGATATTGTCTGTGCAGCACCTCCATCATTGCCATGGGCCGCGTTTCACAACGGAATTGAAATATGTAGAGACTGTGCTCATCTAGTGTCTGAGTATCAGATGTTACACGTCTGAGTTTCAGCTGCAGCTATCAAACATTGATAGTAGCTCTAACAGAGCACTGTATCCTAAAGCTTTACTGGCCCATTTCCCCCTAAGTTTCAGAGAACCTCAGAGTATCCTGAATATGTTGGTCTGGCCTCTCTATATACCACTATATTTTTGTTGATACTAATTTTTTTTTTTTTTTTTTTTTTACTAAACAATGAATTCTGAACTAAAAGTGCTGGTTTTAAACTGATTTCAGTGACAAGATGGCAGAGGCTCTGTTCATTTTCAGAATGCTTCTATTTCTACATTAACCTGCATTTTATTATATCTTCAGACTCAGATTAAGTGTAACAGCAATACATAAGTTTCTCAAAAGAGTCTGTAATTTACAGCTTCCACTAGCCAGATGAATTCAGCAGTGTGGCATAAGCCTAATGCTGTCTACAATACTGAAAAAAACTTGATCAACTAGTTTCAGAGGGGATAAAGAGTGTCAGGAAAAATTAAAAGGAGCAGGGGGAGGGAACGGAAAAGTCTCTCAGGTGAGACTGCTGTGGCATATAACATGGCACATCTACAGTGATAGACAGAGCAAATAAAACTACTAATCAATGCCTAACAAAAATACTCTGCTGGAAGCTAATTAATATCACAACATACCTGCAACAGAAATTAATTTTAATGAAGGTGTACCTGAGTGCACATACAGTGACTAATGAAAGAAATCCTCTGAAACTTTATCACATCTGCTACAAAAGCAGCAACTGTGTACATGTAGAGATCATGGCAACAGATAGCAGCATGTGTAAACAGGTTTCAGGCTGAGGAAGTCATAGTCCCTTAGCAGATGATGCTTTGCCACCAGTGGAGGAGCATTTAGCATTGTAGATGTGAATGAATTGAGTGCTGACTGTGCATCTACAAAGTGGGATGACAAAGCATCTTTGTTCATCACTGTCAGTAACCATGAGTTGCAAGCAGTTTCAAAGAGAGGCAAAAAGAACGGGAACTTTGGTTATCCTGTCTGAATGTGAAGAGGCTGAGCGATGACTTCAGAAGTTTTAAAATACGGTTCTGTGGCATAGATGAAGTATAAATGTGCATTTTTAGTGAGAATAAGAAGTTATAGTCACAACTACATGTTTCTAGTCTGCCTGTGCTATAACCGTATGAGAATCTGAGTGTTCCTGCTCACAAGGTGCTCTGCAAATTATTATGCATCAGCTGGCAGTGTGCCACATGCAAATGGATGGGTTCAGCAAAAGGATATTTCCAGAGCTGTATTCTGGTAACTGCTGTGTCACTTAGAGGAGTGGAAGTGTGATCCTTTCTAAAAGTGATAAACAATCCCTTCTATATTCTTATACGGAGTTTGTGTTGCTGCCAGTTTAATGTGGTTAGATGCTTTTTGTATCTCTTCTAATCATTTGTATTGATAGTATTATAAGAGTCCTCCTTCCAAAGTCTTCTCAAATTGAAAGCACTGTTAATAGCAGAGAAAGGATTATTCCTTCAATAAAGGATTGACCATCTCATGCCTTCTAACCATGTTACACGAGACATAACAGTAAGAGTACATGACTTCGCTTTTTGTAGCAGGAAAGTGATATGGTATTGATAAACAGAATCTGATCATCACATTTCCAGCAAAATATAACAAAAATAGGCTGTGGGTGCAAGAAGCTTTGCAATTAATGAAAGAGAGTTTTATACAAACAAATGTCTCATCCCTGGCTTACACTTCATGTTTTGTCGAAAGTGTGAGACTACTAACAAAACTCTAACAAGAATGGTTTCTCGTTATTTTCTCACTGTATATTCATTACCAGCTTATTTCAGTAACAAACCCACTTTCTATTGCATTTTATTTGAGAGTAGAATAAATAGTACTTAGTGAGCTTAGCTCTGTTTCTTCACATGCAGTGTCAGCAGAATGTTAACCAATTTCAAATTGTAGCCCCAGCCAGCAAGTACACTGAAGGTTGATTGTGTTCTGTACTGTCTTTGAAAAGATCATTTCACTCATGGAGATACATTATTGATGCTGATGTGAAATAAGATACAGATTATCTTATAAATCACAAGGAGAGATGTGAAACACTACCCGATTTTCTTTGTGACATTTAACCTGACTTTCCTCTGCCTGTCTTGTTCACGATGTGATTTGAAAGTGGTACAAACTGGAGTGTAGGAATTGTGAGCCCCTCCTAAGACTGAAAAAGATGAAGGGGGGAGGAGGAGAAGGCAGATATGAAGTAACAATATGTAAAATTCCCTTAGTAATACATAAATACTAAAAAACGTTCAGGCATGCAGCATTTTATACATTAATTTGCTGCTAAACTGACTTCAGTGCTGCCTTGTCAAAATCTTTGCTGCCATATGATGTTATATTTTAAGACAACTGGCAAATTTACAGCTCCCCTTTTTTAGTTACAGGGTAATTCTGCACCTCCTACACTGAACTGGCACTTCGCTGAAGCAGTTTCTGTTCCTGAGCTTTACTTATTTTCATGTCGTGTTTGACAGTGACAGTACGCAGTGGTCTTATTACAGGGGAGGGAAGGAGGAGGGAGGAGTTGTTTTTCCAGGAGTGTTTGTTCAGGTACTGCATATTTAAAACTTCATGTGCAATTAGGAAGAGAACATGTATTACTGACTGCAGAAACATAGAATCTTGTGTTGCAATTTTGCAGGGCTTATGCAGGTAGCTGTATGATTTATGTTTATCTTCTGTCACTGCCATTCCTCACTTTTAGCGCTGTATTTCTGAACATTGGATATATTATCTATATGTGATGAGTGACTTACAAGAAACACTGTAGAAAACCTCTTAAGACAAAAGGGAAGATACATTTTAACTGAAGGTGAAGTGTAGTCTTATAAAAAATAGAGAAGAGATGGCTAACTATGTTGCTGTCACTGCAGTAATGACTTCGGTGAAGCCACATTATTTCCTGGTGCTTCAGTTTCTCCATGTACTATATGGGGCAATGGCTCTCATTATTTGCATAGTATGTTGATTAATTGAAAATACTAAATTTTGGATATATTGGAGTACATATTTAAAAAAAGGCTTTAAATAAAAAAGTTTCTGAAAGATCAGTGGATTTTAATTACTAAATGTTGGGTTTGAATTGAAAGAAATTTGAAGATATCCTTTTCCTAAGAAAGGTACACATGATTTTGTAATCTGTGTTAATGAGAGTGGCAGTTAGCAAATATCTGAAACGAATGAAGTATTGTGGCAGAACTTCAGTTCATAGTACAGACTGGCCAGTTTCTAGCTGGTTTTGGGCATAGAGTGACTATTTTATCAGTGAGTTGCATGCACATATTGCTTATTACTGGGTAGAGTTATATGCTAGGAGAAAGGAAAGGCTGGTTGATATACTCTCCCAACCTGATGTCTGCAGTTCTGTGAAATGCATATATTTATTTTGACAAAGATAATAACTTTACATAATAGAGTGTATTAGCGTCCATATATGTGAAAGGGTTTGGGTTTTTGTGTGTTTAAACAGTGTTTTACCTTTAGTTAAGTGTTTGAAAGTAGCTGGTTTTTATATAGATAAATCATATGACTAAATAAACTGTGTAAGGCACCAGTAATTAACTCTCCTAAATCATAGAATTGTTTCAATTGGAAAAGACCTTTAAGATCATGAAGTCCAATAGTAAACCTATTCCAGCTAAGTCCACCACTAAACCATGTCCTAAAGTGCCACATGTACAAGTTTTTAAAATACTTCCAGGGATGGTGATGTCACCATTTCCCCAGGCAGCCTGTTCCAATGCTTGACAGCCTCTTTTGATGAATATATTTTTCCGAATGTATGATTAAGTCTTCCTTGGTGCAACTTGAGGCCATTTCCTCTTGTCTTATTGCTTGGTAATTGGAAGAAGAGACTGTCACCCATCTTGCTACAACTTCCTTTTGGGTACTTCAAGTACCTGTGGAGAGTGACAAGGTCTCCCCTCAGCCTCCTTTTTTCTAGGCTGAACAATCCCAGTTCCCTCAGTGTTCCCTCAGCTGCTAATCATAACACTGTTCTGGTTGGTCCTAGGGCCAGACATTGGTTCCCGCATTTCTTTTATTCGTAGTAAGAGGCATAGTCTTCTTGTGCAGGCTGAGGTCTGGAGCAAATCACTACATGACTTCTGTTGTTATGATCCTGGGTTTTGTTCTGGAAAATTTTATTCTGGTGGAAATCGGTGCTTCTATGTCAGGAAAGGATCCAGCTCGTGTATTCCTGACTTCGGGCTCAAAATAAAAAATAAAAACGTCAGCACTTATGTACAGTATGAAGCTTTTTATCCTTTCATGTTTCATCCATAGTGATTTGTGTTTGCTTTGCTTTTCATTCCTACAGAAAAACAAAAGTAGCAGACCTTAAGAGTCTTGAAACAGTCAGATGAGCTTATTTCTACCTTAAGAAAAAAACCTTGAACTTACTGCACGGTACTTCCATGAAGTACCCATTTGTTATCGTTTAATTTTATCTTCTTTAATTTTCAAATACACAATAGTGATTCATGAACACAGCAGAGATTACTTTTCTTAAAATACTGTGTGATACATACTAGTTTAATGAAAGCTTTCATTTTTAATTAAATTAGAGGAAGAGGCTCCCATCCTTTTTCCTTTTCCTTAGGGAGATAACATTGTGCCATCTTATTAGCAAGTTTCCTGGGGGCGCTTTTTTGCTTTGAATTTGTCATAGTCAAGGAACACTGAAAGCTGGTAGCTTGCCAAAAACCATGTGCTTTAGATTTATATTGCAACCTCTGTCTGTTCAAGTTTAGTGTATTGATAAACCACAGGGAAGGACACATTTCCGGTTTAGATCTAGCTAGTTTCTGTTCTCATACCCAGTGCATAAGCCTAATGAACTTTAGCTTAGAGAAAACTAGAAAGGGAAGGGTGTTGAGGGTGGGTGAAAATGAAGGGAAGGGTCATAAAAGCAGTCTGCAAATAAATATGTAAATTACTAGAGAGAATTAAGTGTACTGCTTTCACAGTGAAGAAGTGATGCAGTAATGAGCTCAAGCTGCTTCAAGAAAATTACAGGTTAGTCTTCAGGGGGAAAAAAAAACCAAAGCCCAACTTTCTAACAGTAAACATAAAGCACCTCTGGAAGAGATCGCATGAGGAAACTGATTATTCATCTTGGTAGAGCACAGATTAAATTTTCTAATAGAAATTCCAGTGACTGATTCTACCTTGAAAAAACATCCTGCAAGATGTGTTTTTCTGAGTTCATGAAGAAATCTTTAATGAGGAAGTCTCTTAAAAACCCTCATGCTGAAAACTTGCGTGAAATTTGTACCCTTTCCCGTGATGGAAAAGGGATTGAAAGCAGACAGATATTTCGGGATATTGTGACTGTCAGTATGGGTATAAGTAACCTAGTAATTGCTTTAGAGTTGTGTAGCTTTGACTTGTCTAGCAAAAGAATACTTAGTGTATTTTTTTCAACTGATGTGAGTATTCACTTGTTCCTTGATTCTAAAGTGCCTGCTACTGCATCTAAGAAGAAAACATTTAATTTCAGTAAGTTTATGTAACTCATTCTATTCTTCTCAAAGCGTGAACGCCTTTAGTACGAGACAGCATGTGTGGTGTTGTTTGCTTGTTCTTCAGAAGTTCAGGGAGGTGCTATTCCCCATGTATGCATGTTAAAAACAGACAAAAGAAAGTCTAATGTTTTGTATAAACTTCTATGAGGTTATTAAGCCACTTGGGTTAGATGCCAGTGGCAGGGAAGTCTGGACTTCCTCTTCAGCAGTTTTCTTCAGTTCACAATTTGACCAGCTCCAGGAAGTTAACTCTACCTGAAAAATACAGATTTGTCCATGCAGCATCATTTCTGATATCTCTACATAGTAAAAATGGCGCAGTGAAAAAGCAGTGGTCAGCCCCTTTCTTGCTACAGTGATGAGAAATGGTCATAGCAAGGCTACTGTCCAGTTGCTGTGATGCGCACCAGGACCTATGCTAAGAAACTTTATTATGGTGACTGGTGTTTGTGGAAATCAAGAGTGTTTTGTTTCAAGATCATCAGGACAGTGAGAAGAGCGTGTAGCAAGCTCACTGCCCTGGTCTTCAAGAGAGCAGATTTTGGCCTCTTCAGGAACCTGCTCAGTAAGGTTCCATGAGATGTAGTCCTAGAGGGCAGGGGGGCCCATACTGTTGGTTGGTATTCAAGGATCACCTGCTGCAAGCTCAGAAGCGATAAATCCCTACTAGAAGGAAGTGCTGCATGAGGGGCAGGAGACCTCCTTGGATGGATAAGGAGCTGCTGAGGGAACTCCAAAGGAAAAAAGAGGCTTATAAAAGGTGGAAGCAAGGGCAGGAAGCCTGGGAAGAATACAAGGATGTTGTCGAGGAAGCCAGGGACCAGGTTAGGAAAGCTAAGGCCCACTTAGAATTAAACATGGCTAGGGATGTGAAAGGTAACAGGAAGGGATTCTATAGGTACAATGCAAATAAAAGACAGGCTAGGGACAAAGTGGGCCCCCTCTGGAAGCTATTGGGAGAAGCGGCTACCCTGGATTCAGAGAAGGCTGAAGTTCTTAGTGACTTCTTTGCCTCAGTCTTCACTGGCAAATGCTCTGACCACACCACCCAAGTCTTAGAAGGCAGAGACAGGGTCTGTGAGAATGATGACCCTGGGCCCACTGTAGGAGAGGATCTGTTTCGAGACCATTTGAAGAACCTGAAAGTACACAAGTCCATGGGACCTGATGAAATGCATCTATGGGTCCTGAAGGAGCTGGCAAATGAAGTTGCTAAACCACTGTCCATCATATTTGAAAAATCATGGCAGTCAGGTGAAG
>JARCZZ010049577.1:0-33765 GCA_030323915.1 Brotogeris chrysoptera | reverse complement strand
ATTGATCAGGCAGGATTTCCCCTTAGTGAAGCCATGCTGGCTGTCACCAAGCACCTTGTTGTTTTTCATGTGCCTTAACATGACTTCCAGGAGAATTCGCTCCATGATTTTGCGAGGCACAGAGGTGAAGCTGACTGGTCTGTAGTTCCCTGGCTCACCCATTTTCCCCTTCTTGTTAATGGGGGTTATATTTCCCTTTTTCCAGTTGTCAGGAACTTCAGCTGATTGCCATGATTTTTCAAATATGAGTCCTCAGCAAAGGAAAAATATGGACCTCTTGTAGAGGGTCCAGAGGAGGGCAACTGAAATGATCAGAGGCTGGAGCACCTCCCCTCTGAGGAAAGTCTGAGAGAGTTGGGCCTTGTTCAGCCTGGAGAAGAGAAGGCTGCATGGAGACCTTATTGTGGCCTTTCTGAAAACAAGCTATAAGAAAGATGGGGAGAGATTTTTTAGCAGTGCCTGTTGCAGTAGGATGAGAGGTGATGGTTTTAAACTGAAAGAGGGGAGATTTGGTTGGTTATGCAGAAAACATTCTTTTAAATGAGGACAGTAACATACTGGAACAGGTTACCCAGAGAGATGGCGGATGCACAATCCCTGGAGACATTCAAGACCAGGCTGGATGTGGTTCTGGGCAACCTGATCTAGATGAAGATGTCCCTGCTCATTGTAGAGGAGTTGGAATAGATGACCTTTGAAGGTCTCTTCCAGCCCAAACTATTCTATGATTCTGTGATTGATTCTTTGAATAAATTCCAGAAGCAAGGGTTCCTCTGAAATCCTGTAAACCATTTAAAGACACATCAGGGGCATGAAAATCATGCGCAGTAGTTAGCATGGCCTCATGAGGGGAAGTCATGCTTGACCAGTTTCATAAATTTCTATGACAAAGTGACTGGACTGGTAGATGGGGGGAGAAGAGTGAACATACTGAAGTCCAGTCAGTACCTGGGCCTCAGTAAGGCTTTGGTGTTGTCTCTGATAAGACTCTCATAGACACACTGTTGATGTATGGGCTAGTTAAGCAGTGAGGTAGATTGAAAACTGGTTGAATGGCCAGATCCAGAGGGTTGTGATAGAAGCATAGAATGGTTAGAGTTGGAAGGAATCTTAAAGATCAAGTTCCAACCCACTGCCATAGACAGGGACACCTTCCACCTTACCAGGGTGCTCAAAGACCCATCCAACGTGGCCTTGAACAGTGCCAAGGATGGGGCAGCCACAAAGTCCAGGGACATGTTCCAGTGTCTCATCACCCTCAAAATGAAGAGTTTTTTTCATAATATTTAATCTAATTCTCCACTCTGTCAGTTTAAAGTCATTCTTCCTTGTCATGGCACCACATGCCCTTGTAAAAAGTCCCTCACTGGATTTCTTGTAGGCTTCCTTTGGATACTGGAAGGCTGCTATGAGATTTTCCTGCAGCCTTTTCTTCTCCAGGATGAAAAAGCCCAGATTTCCTAGTCTCTCTTCATAGGAGAGGCACTGCAGTCCTCTGATCATCTTTGTGATCCTTCTCTGGACTTATCCAAGCAGGTCCACGTCCATGTCCCTCTTGCACTGGGGGCCGAGCAGCTGAATTCAGTACCTGCAGGTGGGGTTTCTTGAGAGTGGAGTAGAAAGGGAGTATCAGCGACTCAATTTTTGATGCAGCCCAGAGTACAATTAGAGATATGGTAGTCAGTGGCTCAAGGTTTAGTTGCTGGCTGGTAACTAGCTGTGTACCCCAGGGGTCAATGCCGCTTTCAGTCCTGTTTAACATTTTCGTTAATGTTCTGCATGATGCTGTGAAGTGTACCTTCTGCAACTTTTCAGATAACACAAAACCGGGAGATTTGGCTGATACTCCCAAGGCTTGTGCTGCCAACCAGAGGGACCTTAGCAGGGTGGAGAAAGGGGCTGCCAGGAACATCATGTAGTTCAACAAGGAGAATTGCAAAATCCCACACTTAGTAAAGAACAATACCAGGCACCAATATATGCTGGGGGACACCCAGCTGGAAAGCAGAAAAGAGCCTGAGGGTCCTGGTGGACACCAGATTGAACATGAGCCAGCAATGTGCTCTTGCTGTGGTGAAGGTTAATAATATCCTGGGCTGAATTAGGCAAATATTGCCAGCAGGTCAAGGAGGTGATCCTTTCCCCCTAATCAGCATTGGAGAGGGCACACCTGGAGTACTATGTCCATCTCTGGGCTTCTCAGTACAAGAGAGAGCTACTGTGGTGAGTCCAACTAAGGGCCACAAAAATAATTAAAGAACTTTAACATTTTCCATAAAAGGAAAGGCAGCAAGAGCTTGGATTATTCAGCCTGGAGAAGAGAAGGTTGAGTGAAAGTTTTATTATGTATATAGTCAAAGAGGGATTGCAAAGAACAAGGAGCCAGGCTTTTTTGAGGGTTGTTCTCTGACAGAACAAGAGCCAGTGGGCATAAACTGAAACACAGGAGGTTCCCTCTGAACGTCAGAAAGCACTTTTTTACTGTAAGGGTGTGTGAGCACCTGAACAGGTTGCTCAGAAAGATTATGGAGTCTCCAAATTTGGAGATATTCAACAGCCATCTGGACACAATCCTGGGTAACTGGCTCTTGTGGGCCCTGCCTGAGCAGGAGTGTTGGACCAGAGGACTTCTAGAGATCACCACCTTTATAAAACACTGAAAGCAGAGGTTTCTTCCAACCTCAGCCATTTTGTGATTTTGTGAAACCCAGATCTCCCAACCTCTCCTCATGTTACATACTCCAGCTCCTCAATTGTCCTGGTGGCCCTCCACTGGACTTACTCCACCACATCAGTGCTCTTGTGCTGAGGAATCCAAATCTGAAGAGATGGCACTAGATGTGGTCTCATAATTACCATATAGAGGTGAAGAATCACTTCTCAACTCACTCAATATGCTCTTGCCAATACATTCAGAGTGCATCTGCGAGAGTTATTTTGCTTGGGAACATGATTGCTTGCTCCTTCAAAGTGAAGACAGTAAAGCATAGTTAAATTCTTTCTAGCATACACAAAAGAAGGATCCAAAATACAAGGCCCAAATTATAACTTTTTAACATGAAAAGATTCTGAATGGTCAATTTTCAACTGTATCATGAATATTGCATTTTATGGGAAAAAAAAAGTCAACATTTGGCTTCTAGAAATGCTCTATGTTTGTTGGGTTTTTTAAGAACTTATTTTCTAACTCTTCTGTCATAGAGGAATAGTTTTATTTTTGTCTACAGAGATATAAATAATGCCAATTCCAAATGATAATATCTAAATGAGCTTCAGTCTTTCAAGGAATGATTTCCAGTTTTAGAGGCTTGGAGTTTCTGATGCTTTCACATTTAGAAGTTAAAGAGGGAGTTTCATCATGGGCACTACTGCAGACCAAACTTATCAGTGGGAACTGAGAAGACCTGTCCGACCCTCTTCTGATAAAGTTTACCGCTCCACTAGAGAGTCTGTAGAAGTGTTACCACTTTAACACTGTCTTTTTCATTCACAGAACACTAAAAGCAGAGAATAAACCTAAGTGCAACCTAAGTTGCTGCTGATTTGACTCCTTCAGCACTCGCATAAGGCTTATGTTTTCTAAGGTGCTCCACCCCTTTCATCTTTATTTTCTTGAACAGGGAAAACTGCAGGAGGACCAGACTTCACACTGGCTGGTTAAACCAGATAAGTGAAGCAATCCAACACAAGAGAAAGTCAGGACCTGGGTATATATGATGTAGACAGTTGCATACATGCTGTTCCTAAAACCTCCCATTTAAGCTTGCTCTAGCAGCCATAGATAAGCACTGAATGAGCACTTAGTACTGACAGATTGTGGATATAGTCCTTTAAATAGGAACGTTCTTTTAACAGCAGGAGTTACTCTGAAAGAACATGGGAGATAACATCAGAGACCATTCAAATTATTTTCAGTATGCTACTACAGCATATTACCAGAAGTACTTTAACACATTTGTACAGCCAAGTAGTAGTATCAGTTTCTCATAATCTACCACCCAAACTGTAGTAATTAAACTGTAAAGCAGTCATGCCCATTCCATCTTATGATACAATAATCCAATCCTTCTTGCATTTGTGGACTTACACTATGTCTTATGAGATGTCCATATACAATAAAAAAAAAAAAAAAGGGATTTCATTAACAGACATCAGGCCTTGTTATTGATTTTCCATAAAAATATTGTCCTACACGGCTTCCTAAAGCACAGAAAAAGTTTGATTCTGGTCTTTCAATTCGTTCCTCTTGCGTTTTATTCCATAAATTGAATTAAATAGAAAAGGAAAAAGTTGCGCGCTTTTAGAAACAATGTTATTGCATGAATCCTAAGTCTATTTGCAGTCCTTATGGTGCATATAAAAGAACAAGTAAGTCTCCAAGCATAATCCAGCTGCTATCTTGTGCTCAGAACATCTTTGAACAGAATTTAATAGTGCCAAACCAACTGGTTTGACACTAATTTTCAAAGCATTTGTATGTAAGTAGTTACATATATGTAAAAATTTATCACAGTTGTGGCCAATTCTGGTACAGGGCATATACTGAGAAAAGCAGTAACTGCATTGTTCATACTGAGCAACTGAACTGTCTCCACTTACTGGGACTGATAAATTCATTTCTTTCTCAGATCCCTGGTACATGTGCCCTCATCTGAGTCTTATAAAACAGCTCAAGTCTCTTGAGCTTCTGAAATATCATTTAGATCAATTAGATGAAGTGGAATCAAAAGAAGTGTTCAGTGGCTAAGACAAGATATATGGAATAAATGTACCGGTAGATTGCAACAGCAATAAAATAACAAAATAGACTATTTCATTCTAGACATTAAATCCTTACCGCTCACCTGGATCCTCAATTTTGGTCCTTAACTCAAAAGCTGATTAGGAGAATATGATAATTCAGGAAATTAAGTAACACATGCAGACTAGATTCACAGCAGGCATTTCTCCAATACAGCAACTGGCACAGCTGGTCTCCAAGTGCAAGTAGTGGCACAGCACTAGGTCCTCCACTTCAAAATCACTCCCCAGTACATCAGGCATTTCATGTACTCTAGTCTTGGAAAAAAAAAACCTATCAAAAAAAAAAAAACAACACCAAAATTCTTGCACACAGTGTGTTCTTTTTCCAGTTGTCTATTCAAGCATATGACAAATTGCTGGAAAATTATGCCTTTTTACAATTTGTTCTTACTACTGAAAAAATTTGCAGACAGTTTGTTCTGTTCAAGGTGGCCTCCAGTTTGGACCTTAAATAGTTAAAAGTTATTCAAACATACAAATTCTAAAACTTGTGAGGATAAACAAACAGGTTAATATAGAAGTGTGGATGTATAGGTGTTTTCACAAAGCTGGAGCTCATGCCAAGTATGAAGTACATGTCTAGTTCAAAAGGTCGTCATGTAACTAATAGAAGTGGGTGTCTTCTCCCAGAGAAATAGCCTTCTTTGAATGCTATTAAACAGTCCTCAACTTGCACAATGCCCTGGACAACAGGTGAGAATGGAGAACGTTATGAAAATTCTTTACAGAAATGTTTATATACACTTCGTAGTGGTATACAAATGAAGGCTATGACAAGTTCTGCTACTGTAGAAATATAACTTGCCTACCTGAAACCTCCCATAGAACTTAAGGCACTAATTTGTTGTGTCCCATTGCTCATGGCATCAGAATATCCAAAAACACTATGTGATGTTGCAGTTAGATGAAAGTCCAATGTCTTCTGACAGAGAACATAAAATTTTACATATTGGTCTGGTGTTCTCCAAGCAATTGACCCTGTTCTTTCAGAGTGATAGATAAACAGTATACAACTTCTGTGTTGGATTTTTAAGAATGTGCATCAGTCATATTGGGTATGGAGTATCAGTATACCCTTATGAAAATTAGAAAAGGGACAAAATCTATCATTGGCTTAATTTCTTCTGGCTTCCCAGGCCCTAGGCTGACAAAATTTATGAACATTTTGTTGGACTTCCACCACTTCAGAAGGCCCATTTCTTTTTGAGTTGTATTACTTTGTTTAGAGATCTGTCTTGTCCTAAGATTGCTGTCCAGAAAACATCATTTATTTTTCTACAAAATATTTGTTAGTTACTTAGGACAAAACATTTACATTCCTGGTTGTTGGATGGTTTGTTTCACACTAAATGTGAAGTATGCTCTGGAGAACACCCCATAGAGGGTGTGGGGTACATACTGTACAACCTAGTACATACTGAGCTGGGCTGTATGAACAGAGCTGAAAGTCACATAGTCCTTCCCAGAAAAAAATGAAGGAGTTTTAGGCACAGATCTCCAGCTCTGACACAGGTCCTTGCTCTCTGGGGGCTTGGGGTGACTATGACCATGGAGTTAGAGCAAAGCTGTGCCCCTGAAGAGGAGCTACAGCTGCAGGTTTCAAGTCTGCTTCTGAAGCCCAGTGGTGAGAAGTCTTATTCTTCTATATCACTGCAGGTGTTGTACCTTGGGAACAAAAACAGCTGGAGAAACCTCTAGATCTGGAAAGCCCCATGGGCTTATGTGCCAAACTGCTTGGATGCCAGAAATTGTGCAAAGACTCTGGAAACTCCAGAGTACCTGGAAAAGTTTAAAACACAAAAGCAACTAATGAAATTGGATTATTAAATGTGGTATTTTGACTTCCATATTTCAGTACCTGACCCTGAAGAAAACCAAATTTATAACCCTAGAGTACAACAGATTTAGCTCTTTTTTACCATGCCTACCCAGAAATACATAGACAAAGGAAAACTGAAGATTTTCAGCGCTAGGATCTTGCAGAAAGCAATAGTGGCAGATGAAGATTGCAAACTTGATACCACTGAACCAGTGACATTATGGGATGCTGCAGTTAGATGAAAGTCCAATGTCTTTTGACAGAGAATGTTAAATTTTGCATACAGGGAGTAGGGTAGGACACCTATGCTGTATTGCAGTTGTTGCATAAGATTAAAGGCTGAAGAACTCTTTCCAGGCTTAATCATGATACGTACACTCTACATAAGACCCCTTTAAAAAATCCTACTTAACAAGCCTAGAATCATTCCTTGAAATTACATTCATTAATTTATCTCCTTTTTCTTACCAAGAGATATTCAATTTCTGGCTATCTGCTTTAATTCTTAGTGATTTTTATCATCTTCACCAAATACTAATTGCAATGGAGACTGAATGGAAAGTGAGAGTGTTTTCTTTGTCTAAAATATCTTCATAAGCAAGAGTGTGAGAGATAAGAAAATGTGACTCTTAAAAAAATGCCTTTAAAAGCTATAACTGGAAACAATACCCACCATAGCTAGCTGGCCCTGCTATTATACAAAGTTGGAACAGAATATAGCCATATTATTTGCAACATTAATTTTTAACATGTAATATCATCTACCCACAAAACGCTTATCAAAGAACCACAACTTCAGCCTTGTGCTTTTTTCAAGTGTTTTGCAGGTAAGGGGAGAAGCTCACCAGAACAAGTATGAACTCTGAAAAATACAGTACATGGACAATTGGTTCAAAAATCATAAGGTGTTTCTTGCTGAGGGATTAGTAATGGCTTGTGAACAGACTTTTTATTTCATGGAGGGTTTGTTTTGCTTGGGTTTTTTTTTAAAGAGGAAAGCAGCAGATGGATAAATGTGGATAAAATATGTTTCATTCGAGAACTAGAAAAATTCCTTACACTGAAAAATGTCTAATTAAATTTTCAGACCTTTGATAAACAATTTCTTGCTACAAATCAATAGTTTTTATAATGATTTTGAAAACAAAAATGTAAAAAATTTCACTATCTTTAAAAAAATGGAAGTGAATGATTTTGGATCCATGCAAAATGAGGGTGAGTAAAACTGCCAATTTTTTAAAACAAATAACAGGTCTCTGGGTTTTTTTTTACCATTTCCAGTTCAGAAGAATATCAAAGGTATTGTGAAGGTCTGCTATGCCTTTCCTGAACAGTATGTAGCAAAAGATAATCCCTTTCTCAAAGAGCTGATTTAAGAAAAATCTCAGTCTGTGGTGTGCGCAATAGGCAAGGAGGAGTTGAACAGGCTGGGAAAGGAAGAAAAAAGGATAATTCTTGCACGTAACATGAGAAACAGGAACATCCATATGTGAACCGAGGGATAATATGGAGCAAAGTGGAAGATGCTATCAAAGAAAATCAATCAGTGGTGTCAACCACAAGCGTTCGGAGAGGAGGAAGAGTTTACCTGAGCTGTAGTTCTTCAGGCTGACTGAAGACCAACTGAGGCGGTGCTCCTGCTTCTGTACTACTCAAATGACTGACCATGACCAGTTAACAGACTGATCATGCACAGTTTTTTGCCATGTAGAATGGGATGAGCTAACTGAACAGGAGCTAGCCTTGTAGCGTATCTAATATACTTCTTTCCAGGTTTACCCTTTATATGTAACTGGGTATTTACTCCTGATTCAGCCTTCTACAGGCATAGACTTCAAATATGGTTTATGACATAATGAATTGAAGAGCTCAAGATCAAGAAATGCAGCCTTATTCATGTTTTTGTTTGCGGTATGCAGGTGTAATGGAGAAGCCAAGAGAGATGGAGAATGAAAACAACAGGAGCCATGAAGTATGAGTATGTCAGCATAAGTTTTTTAACTCTACTGAGAGGTTCTCTTTAGAAAGAAAAGAACTGTTATTACTGTATAATGGGTTAGAGTATTTTTCTTTAAATAGACTTTCCAGCAAGGGCTTTTAAAAACTCTTGGGTTTCAGGCATCATATCTACATTGTATCACACTTTAATATATTGGTACATTTGAAAATGCACAATGAGACATGCATTGAAGGGTGCTCTGACCTTTCAGTTAGGCCTACAATAGCATAATAATTAGTGAGATTTTCTTTACCTGTGTTATTGTTTAGGCAGTTGGCACTTGCAGGAATTTTGTAGAGGAAAAGTGTTTTACCTGGCTCAGCTGTTAGTATAAAGCATAAAGTCAGCACAAAACAAACCTTTTAAACCGATAAGAAAATATATATATATATTCAAGTTTTTAATCAGGCAATATCAGAGCAAGTGTAGATTTACTCCATCACACTTGACAGCCTTTAAATTCAGAAGCTGTGTATTTAGATAATGAGACATATCACCAATTGCAACCAAGCCTTGCTCACTGGAACTTCGTACAGATATAACTGCGCCACAAAGGTATGCTCTAATTATGCTAATCACGATGCCTTGGCATTCATTCAGAGAAGTCACTCTGTATTCATCGGCAGCAAGAAAAGTGTCAGAACAGCATGCCACTACTTGGCTACTTCCTTAATAGCCCACCAGCTTCTGTCAAAGGCTGAGTGTCCTGTTCCCAATCAGTTTGTCTGATCTTACGAGTTCTACAATTATTTTGTCATTGTGATGGCTGAAGGGTGGTCTGCAAAGAGCCTGGTGGTTTTCTAATTGTGGGTGGTATTTGGCAGCTGTTAAAACACTAGATGAAGATATTCTAATGTTTTTTAGACTTCAGAAAATGAAAAAAAAAAAAAGAAAATTTAATGGGGAAGGGACAAACCCCCCAGAAAACCTTGTAATCCACTGTATATGAAAATCACTGAAATTGGTTGGTTGTCTGATGTACAGTTGTGAAAAGTATGCTTATAAATATTCATAAGCCTACTACATTCTCTGTAGTGAAATATCCTTTTGCCTGTCACAAAATAGTGAATTTCCCTAAAAAAAATTGAGCACAATACTAAACAGGAAATTACATCTGTTGCAGAATTCTACAGCATGGTATCCACAGGAGACAGCAACGCATCTTCTATCTTCTGGGTTACAAAAAAAAAAAAGAAAAGAAAGTAGTGATTGTGATTTTTCAATGTCTCAGTAGCTGTTTTTCCAGCGTAAGACACTAAAGGTGTGATTTATATAGGCTGCGTACTTTGCTGTGGAATAAAGCCCTTTTTGACATGTTTCAAGAAGTAATTCAGTTTCTATAAAATTACTTTAAGCTAAATCAATAACGCTTATAGAATTCCTTCAGCTGTCACTAATTCACTTTGTCCTCATGTGAAGAGTATAAATCTGCAATTTTTGTGAGACAGCTCAATAAACTTAACGCAAGGCTTATAGTAAATGTAAAGTGTATGGTAAATTGGGTATTACTCTAGAAGTCTGACATAAAATTAAAATAATACGACAGGGAAAGGAAAACCTATGAAACCAAATCCTGTTTTCCCCAAGTTCAGCACATGCGTGAGACTAGAAAATATCTGGAGAATGGGGAAACAAAGTGTAATCTAAACTACTCTGAAAACCAACCACTTCATGAAGAAATATTTTCATCTATTCAACCTCATAATTTCTCACAACTGAAAAAAATTCAAGCCCTATCTCTGAATGAGGCTTCCTTCAGGGAGTGCTACTCATCCCTGAGAGTTGTTGGTCTTGCTCTCCACCTTGCTGTGAAAAGGGAATCTTTCTGCTGTATTAGGGCCCAGTTCCGTTCCTGATGATGTTAGTGGAATTTCTTTTCCCATATTGACAGCAGAATACACACAAAAAACCCTTTAAAATATCTTATGAGAGACAAAACCATATCAAATCCTCTGTATCTAACTGGATTTTTCTCTTTAGCATGTGCATTATCATGAAAACATTTACAAAAATGTGGTTATATTTATCTCTAAAACCAAAAGTTTCATTATTTACCTAGCAAATAATTCATTTGTGGCCCAAATGAGGATATTATTCTTTTTTTTTTTTTTTTTGTCTGTGTAGAAAAGTCAACTGTCAAGATAAATACTAAGAACACAGTAGAAAAATATGTCAATCCTCTACTTAATCATCTGTACAAGAGATTTAAATAGAAATTTAATATGGATATTGCTAGATTCTGAACAGGAGCCAAACTAATTTGATAAAAGTGCTCTGTCTACATATTAACTACTGTAAACCTGCAGAGATGCAATCCTATTTACTTTACTCTCAAGCATCTGATAGGATTCTGCTCCTTTTTTCTTGTTTGTTTTTGTTTGTTTTTTTTTTTAAAAAACATCAAACAAAACAAAACTGAGCATTCAGCAATTTGAGCAATTGTTTTACTTAGTTAAATATCAGAGGTATTTCTGTGAGGGTATTTTAGAGACTTCAGTTTTCCATCATTTGTTTGCCTCTTACTTGGTTTAAAAACTTCAATGTAGATAGTTACCCTTACTCGAGTCAAGCATTTTTAAATATTGCAGAGTTTATTTTTGCTCTACCTTAATCAGAGATCTGCTACAATGGCATTTATGTTGACATATATAGTATGCAATCAACTACATAAAAATGGAAATACAACAGCATACATGACTAATTAAACTCATCAAAATCACTTTTTAAGTTTAGGACAAACAAGCAAGTGGGACTTTTTTCCCCCATATGACCTGGAAAGAGTTACAATATGGTAAATTTTGTATTACATCAAATTTTTCATACTACCAAACATAGTTATAATATCAACTAGAGCAACCCCCCATTATGTTAATGTTAGAGTAGAATTTTGCCATTCTGCTTGACCTGTCACAAGGAAGCAAACAAAGAAAAAAGTCTTAAACTCTGTCATAAGAACCTGTTATATTGTTTGCTTGTGGCTTTTTTATAGTACAAAAATTTCTTTTTTTTTTTTTCAAAATAAATTTCTTGGGTTTGAATGGAAGAATTGTGTTTTTAAAATAAAACAAAAATGAAAAGCAATTCTAAAGTGAAAGGTGTATGCAAATCATGAAAATAATTTGGATGATTGATGAGGTTACGTCACGCAGCTCTTTTGAATGAGGAAGGTTATGTCAAAGTCTCTAGAAGGTGGCAGGAAGCTGACAAAACTGGATGGAGGACTGGTAACTTTATTCAGAATGAGATTCCTCTTTTCAGCCCACTTTCTTAGGCACATGTCTCACGAAAACCATGACCACACTCCCCCCAGCTCACAAGACTGTGTTTCAAACATGGGAAATCCCATGGGATAGCTAATTTCTGGACAAAGTCAAGGAAATTTTCCACCGTGTCTGGAAATTTCCCTGGTACCTTTTCCCCAACTTTGTTGCCTTCTCTTTCATATTTGAAGAAGTCTGTTTAACAGATGAAACAAAGTCCTTAGGAAAGCAGAAATCCTCCAGTCATTCAAATCATCATCATCTTAACTAGTCAGTGCTATGTCTCAAAGGCCAAAACCAGCTTCAAAGGGGGAAGCTTATCAACTGCAATGTCACAGTCATAGTGAAGGCTCAGAAAATAAAAACACCCCACAAGGTTTCCAACCCCTAGTCACTTCATATACCATAAAGGTGAGCTGGACAGGGCTGTGATGTACCAACTTGACTTTTTGCTGGACTTTATGTTGTGTATGCGGAGAAGCAAAAAACTAGATATTTTAAAACATTTCAGGGTGAAAAGGAGCCCTTCTTATCTTTCATTGTGTCTGTTATTATATATATATATATATAGTTATATAAATTGACAATAACCAGTACAACAAATAATTGCTACCCATTAAATAGCAGATAAGAAGATTATATTTCCGGTATAGCTTTTTATACAATGTTATTTTACAGTATTAAGATAGTTAACTTTGAAACAAAACTTCATATGAAAAATATTCCATAATTTCTTTTCCTATCTTTTTGTACAAATGCAACATATATGGTAGGGTTTCTGTCCATAAGACCACTCTTCATCAAATTGAGGGCCACAAGATTTGAAAAGATATGGTATCATAATCTCACAATACTCAGAGACCCAGAGAAAACTGTAGGTATGTCACACAAACTTCATTGTATCTAGATCAACATGAGTGCATTCTAACTTAAATAGCTGTGTATAGACTGAAAGTTTTATCTGGAGTGGTTGCCTTTGCATTATTAAAACAATCAAAAACTCACATGTATTTATTTACACTAACATTTCAGAGTGGAAGAAGTGCACAGGGCTGTGTGTTCCAGCACAGCTGTAAGTGAGAGCACAGTGCAAGTCCCTTTAAACCTGATAAGAAAATCCTGTGAGCCCTTGCTGTCTTAACCCTTTTAAATAAGCAAGATAAAGAGAATGAAGATAGAAGTCAGGATATTAGATTAAAAAACAAACAGACTAACAAACAAACAAAGAAAAAAATAAAAATCCCCAACCTTAAACATTATTTATACTAAAAGAGCTATTTTTTGTATATTCATTTTTCTATTTTACTTAACCCAGTGTGCAGTAGTTACAACTGTGGGAGAAAGAACAATGGTTTGTGCATCATCCACCAGAATTTTATTCATGATTCTACAGAAGTTCTCTTTGTATCTGGTGTTTTAATTTGTAAGTCACATGGTTGTGTTCAAATAACCAGAATGCGTATATATTATGAAGGTGGGCAAATATTGTTTTGGTAATTAATTAGATTGAGTGCAGTTTCCTTTTGAGGAAAAGTATTTCAGAATAGTTCTTGGGCAAGAGAAATCAAGGTTATCTCAGTGTGTTTCTCTATAGGCAGCTAGTGTTCAAAAGACTGCAAGGTAAAACTTTCACACTCTCAATTCTCAGTTACAATTAAATATTCCTGGTAGCATTCATTGAGTAAACTCTATAGATATCACCTGGTGACTGACATGAAAGCTGCTGCAGGTCCAATTCCATATCTTTCACCTATATTTTGAAAAAAAACATTGTGAGCTTTTGTGGGCCCAGAAATACTTGGATTTACTCTGCTTGAAAATGCAACACTGCTTAAAAAGGAAAATACAGCTCAGTATGTCTTAGTAATTTGAAACTGGTGTGCTACTCATGTCCCTTATTTCAAGCTCCTGACAGGAAGTCTGCTCTTCTCAGCAACTCTAGTTCAGATCCTGGTTACCATAACCTCAGTTTGTGAATAGTACACAATAAACTGGATTTATTGAAACCCAATTCTAAAGAGAATTTTTCTACCTCAAAATTCAGGCAGGACTGAATGCTGGCTGTGATTCAACCTAATTGAGTATAACTAAATTGAAAGCCATTTTTAGCAAGCTCAGCTCCATGTTGTCTCTTGTATATGCTTGTCTCAGCAAGCAGCTCTCACTTCTCCTCAGTCTGGAACTGGAAGTCCCAGCTCATACTGGAAGTTTCAAATCCCTCTTGGCTCTCTATTCAAACTCATTTGGAAGACTTTCCTGGCATGTGGGTGAAATTCCCCTTCCTTTGAACCATGAAAACACATCCTGACTTTAACAAATGTAGGACTGCAGGTATTCAAACCAGCACTCACCACTTCCAAAAAAATGCTACATTTCTTTCCCTTTTTCTACCACGTTAGAAAGAAGGATGTATTAAATTATGATTATAGATAGGATAATAGACAGGAAAAGGTCTCGAAGCCCTGTGGTGCTTTCAGGGCTCTCTAGATTGTGAATGGACCTTATTTCCAGGATCACAGAATCATGACTGACTTCTGTGCACACATCACCACTGTTGAAGCAGTCAGGACCATACTGACCATTTTCGTGCCACATATTGTGACAACTGAATGATCTCTGGCTTGATGGCTATCTCCCCTTTTCTTCACATCTAGCTATTTGCATACCACGCAATGCAATTTAGCAACTTTGCATCCTGCACTCAAGAGACCTTTATATAACCTAAGGTCTATTTCAGACCAGTTTCATCTTTCACTGGGGAGGGGAGATCTCACCTGCATAGTCAGTTTCAACAGATCAAGAAATGTTGTTATAGGACTTCAAAGTTACAGTGCAGATGTCTGCTCCCAACTTGTACTAGCAATGCTTATTTGGGGACACAGCTGTAATCACAACTCAGGGCTATATGTTCCTCACTGAAAAAAGACTTTGTTCTTGGGAAACCAGTGTCATGAAGGGGTCATACAGATGGTCAGCAATGACTCTTTGCATTAGGAGCCAATATTCAAAAACCGTTAATGGGAACCTGTTCCAGTATCAATTAAAAAGTTAATTTCTTCTGTGACTTTGTTACTTCAAATCATATCAGTCTAGCCTGTGTGGGTCTGGAGCTCCCACCTCCATTTCTGGAAGCTAATTTTCACAACAATCTTGCTCTAGAAGAATCAAAAATGTTGTTTCTCTTCTTCCCAGAGTATCCAGAAAAATCATGTTTCTCCCACAGCTGTGTCTGCTCTGCAAAGGCTTCATCATACCTCTGTTAATTTCCCATTGTGCTGAAAGTACAGGGTTAGCTTTTTATATATATTTTTCTTATATATATAAATATTTTTATATATTAGAGAGAGATAAAGAAGCAGGGAGGGAAGGAGAAAGGGAGAGGGGATGGTTATGGAGAGAGGAAGTGAAAGAATAGAAGGAGGGAAGGAGGAAGGAGGGATGAATATGAAGTGATTTGCTTGAGGAGAGCTTCTCTAAAGCTTGGGAAATTTCAGTGCCTTAGTACAATACTGATGGTATCTAGAATGTGTCTTGGAGTATATGAATCATGGTATAGAGAATTTGCAGCTATAGCGCAAAAATAATAGCAAGCTACAAACTTCAAGAATGTGTGTGGATCATAGATTATTAAATCCACATGCTATCAAATACACCTTGCTGTATGTGAGTTTGTCTTACTCCATAGCCACTATTCCAGAAAATGAACTGAGACATTTGGACAAGTGAATAGGCAAACCAGGGTCATGAAAGAGCAGAGCCAAACCAATCGAGTAGATATACCGGCCAGATATGGTCTCTTACCTGGACAAATTTGAACTTTTTCAGTAGCAGGCAATCTTGGAATTGTGACCAAAGTGTATTCTCCTAAGAAACCTACCTGAGTTCCCTGACAGCCTTCAGCAGGAAGACGAGTTATAAGAAGTTTCTTGACAACATATCCCTTACTAGGCAAGTTCACAAGCATGTTTTCTATTTGTTTCCTACTGTTATTGAGGTCTCTATTAAGCCTAAGGAATTTGAAGGGTCTTGCTAATGACTGATGCCAGATAACTGAAATGCATATATCCCCTATGGGTTGCAAGCTCAGCTGTCTGCCTCTGAAGCATTTGATTTCTCCCTCAAATATGATAAGTTATTTGTATCCCAGTTTTCAAATTGCTAAAGTGGGCACATAAAATAATTGGATTGCATCATATTTGCACACACAAATATTCCCATTTTGGAAATATTTGAGCAACTTCTTTTTTTGTACCCATACATGACACTGCATTGAATGCATAATTTATTACTTATTTTCAGAACAAATAGCCTGGAAAAATTACATGCACAATTGATAGTAATTTGAGTGTGCAACCTGACGTTGGAGCTTATTAACATATTCATTCTGTCTAAGCTCTGTGTGCAAATTCAAACCTTGATGTCTTCTAACAAAAATTGCTCCAGGCATCAGCAAGAGCATGAACATCAGATCAGTACATGGTAAAAATCAGAATGAAACACAGGAGGAGGTCATGGTGAAGTGCAAAGACAATTATTTAAGTTCACCCCACAATGGGATCAGAAGATTTAAAAAGTATTTTATGGAAAACATTTCACTATCATGATAAGCAGCAAATTATTTCATAAGTCTGCATAACTTTTAATGGGTTTGTATGAAGACTTCACACCAAAAAAAACCCATCTTAAGTAGTAAAATCTTAAGTTACAAAATGAACTACTGCAGTTTGCTTTCTTTTTTGTTTTTTTTTTTTTTGATTAAATGAAGTCAGCAACTGGATAAAGACAGTACTTTTAGACTGTCAGTCTCCTTTGTTTACAGTGAAGTCTACATTCACAATGAACACAGTTCATGCAGTAGATTTGGGCACCTTTCAAAGATAAATCTTCATCCAGAAAGAAAAGTCATAATTGCTTTTTCTCTCTACAAGAAATGAGAACTATAGAAATGTAAATATGGGGATCCTGATACTGAGTAGGCATACATGCACAGGATGGGAAAAGACGATTCTCCTACAGAATACAGAGAGGATTCCGTAGCCTGTGTGAGGGCAATGGCATCATTCAATTTTCTTAATTACTATCTACGAAATGAAGAGAGCATAGCAACAGAACATACATATGCAAAAAGATTATAGTAACACTTATGAATTGTTCTTTGCATATACAAAACCATAAAATCTTAAAAAATAACTGGCATTTCAAGTATATCTTTCAGCATTGTTTCATTGCATGAGAGGATTTGACAAGGTTACAATTTGTGTTACTAATGGAAATTCTTTTCAAGAACTAACCTTTGGGTTATAAAGAATGACAGATATTCAAATATTCACAAATGAGTATTTGAATTGAAATATTCTGTTCCTTTTTGCTCCCCAACAGAACTTCCATCCTCTGTTGCAGTGTGCCATACACACAACTGTATCCTTAACAGCTGCTATTCAAGAAAGTTGCAGAGGACCATTTGAAAGTAATATTTTGCTCTGTGTGACATCTTGTTTTTTTCTCCTCAGAAATCATAACTTTTTTACACATCTAGTAGTCTTCCTAACAGGAAACCAGCTCTGCCTGTCATTTTGATTGGGGAAGAACCTTGTTTTCCAGGTCACTGGCTTGAATTCTGGAAAACAAGATATTCATGAGGGACCTGTATGGGGAATTTACATCTCAGTACAGAGTTTTCCTCTCCATTTGTCAGCATGTGAGGTCAGTGGGTTGCTCTCTTGTCAGAGGGAAGATAATGGCTGCTGCATTGCCTCCCACTTATTACACACTCAGTACATCTGACCTTCACGACAGACCCCCAAAGCATTCTGATTTTTGGCTTCTCTCATACCCTAAGTCAAGTCCCTTTTCTCATGAACCTACAATCTGTGACTTTTGGTAACACTTTGTTTTCTCTCTGCAGCCATATCCTAACATATGAATCCTATTGCTACACATTCTTTTATTTCACAAAAAAAAACATAGGATGCTTCCATTTATTGTTATTTCAGTGGAAAGACAGAGTGTTACTACAGTTAAAGCTATAGTAAACTTTTATTATTTGTTAACACTTCCTTTGCACATTACTATATTACATTATTAGAATAATTACAATGTAATTATTGTTCTTTACTGCTGTATAGTTTTAGAGAAAGATAATAGTGAATGCTTTTATTCTGAGCTCGTAAATTTAAGAAAAAATCTATATACGTTTAGTACACTCTTATAATCTGTTATGCTCTCATACACTAAGTGCTTCTCATGTTAAATACACAGCAGTCAGCAACCAAAAAAGTGAATACTAAGCCTTTACTTTATTAAGGCCTTATCTAACACATGTTAAAGTCAACAGCTACAAGAATGCCATTTTATATCACTTGACTTTGTATCTGACCCTTTTCTCATAAAGGTTAGCAGGGTATTATGTGAACTGTCAAGTTAACCGTGCAATAGAAATGAAGACAATGTGACCAATGCCATGGCAAAGCCAGAAATGTACATTTAAGATTCAAGTTTCTCTACCTCATGGTAGAGATCTCATGAGGAAGGAAGAAATTTGTGAGCATATGCAAATGACCTAGTGATGGGGTGGGTAGGAGACACAAGGGATTCCTATTAAAAAAAAATAAATAAAAAATGAAGTTTTCAAAATTTCATTTAAAAAAACCCAACAGTTTTGATTGTTTCATTTTTCTGGACAATACTGCTTCCCACAACAGAAGACATTAGTGTCATTCACTGGAAAATGTTGTGGTTAAATAATCCAGTTCATGCCAGTGCTCTGCTGTAGCACTCAGTCAATAGCTCTGCACTTTTATAAGATGACTAACTCTCCTCTCCAGTCTGCCTTAGACATAAGTAGTTCTACGTACTGGATAAAAAAGAGATTTAAAAGTATATATAAGTAATAACATCTAACGAAATTAAGGTAAAGTGTAAGTGTGGGGACAGTTGACTAATACACACAATTTTTCTGTTAATTTTTAGATTTTCTTTTATAATTAAAACATTCATAGACCTAAGCCCCAATTTTAAACAAATAAATGATTGAATGAATGAATAAACAAATCCAATTATTTCTGCTAATAATGTTTTACATCTCTTCTATTAATTTGAAAAGATCAATTGGTTCTCCACAGCTGGAAATTGTCTTTTAATTTATGTCACAACGAATGTTGCCTAAGTCAGAAAACTGAGACAAGCAGGTCATTGGCCCCTGCTGCTGTGAATATGCATCAGTATTGGACGAGGCTTTGATAAACTCTACCCTTTTTTAACAAAACCTTTTCATAAAACAGCAACAAACAGCTAAATCCTAAAAAAAGCAAGAGCATACACATAGTTCATGTTCAAAATCCTACAACCTACTCCCTTATTTGGCTTATCTACAGTCTGGAACAAAAGCAGAGTTAAAAGTCCTAAAAAACTTGAGGAGCACTGGGCTTTAGGAAACTTTGGGAAAGAGAAGGAAAAAATACAGCATACAATCCCATCTCTGGTTCACAGTTCAATTTCAAAATCTAAAGCCACATCACTGAAGATGAAAAGAAATCCTAGTAATAGCTGAATTGGTTTATATTGTTAGACTTATTGTAAGATGTTAAATTTGCAGAAATATTATTGAATTTTAATATGTTTTTTGACTTAGTAAGTGACAGGAATCTGGGGATTGCATGGTATTTACATTTTCAGACAACATATGAGTACTTAATATAAAGGACAAGATACCACTGAAGAGAAATGCAGATGTAACTGAAAAAAATATGCACAAGCACAATACAAGAAGAAGTGTCTTTGTAAATCAGTACAACAATAAGGTTCCTGTTTTGCATTTGAAAATAGCAGTTTGCTGCTTTATTTTCTTGCAATTATTTGAAAATAATCTGGATAACTTTACAATCAAGGTATTTCCTCTTGGCTCCCTGGTATACACCAGGCTGCCTGAGGAGATGATCGACATCCTAAGGTGTCCACAGCATAATCAGTCTGAAGAGCCTCCAGTATTAAAATTCTAACTAATGATAATCAAAAAGAAACAAAAACAATAACAAGATTGTGTTTAAAAGCCAGGAGATAAAAGGCTACATCTGATTTAATAGAGCAGGTAGATGATTCGTCTATATGCTGCTAATTTGTATCCCTGAGGAATGTGTCTTTTACACGTGTTTTTTACATGAGACAGAGAGATTCCTCAGGTGTCTCCTAGTGCAGAATTGACCAAACTGTACACAGAGAAGGCACTTGTGATTGATTATTCAGTAAAAACCGTTCATGCAGATGTAGAAGTGATCATACAGGACAGCATTTTGTACATCATTAAGGTAGTTAGATGTTCTGTATATAGGTGATAGTAGCCTGTAGAGATGAATTATGTACATTCTAAGGAGGTCGTGCAGGGCCACAGTCTGGGGAGGTTTTTAAAACTGGTCAGAGTATAGTTTGAGGAATATTATTTACCTGATCCAGGGGAAGACATTTGCTATGGAGAACTCCATTACCATCTGATCTGCAACCAACCATCCTAAAAGTTTTCATTTGTCCAAGAATCGTCATATGCCACCATCACAATATTTTTTAGCAAGCATGTGAATTCAAATGTGAATTTCTATGCAACAACAGATGTGATCAAATATTGGTGATCAAATAGTCCTGCTTCAAAGTAAATTATTTCCATAATAATTTAAATAACAAAGCATCAGCTAGATGATGAGAAGGGAAGTTGCAGCAGAGTTCTGCTGAGATGCAAATGGTGGGGAATGATCTGTTAGGTGAGAGAGGCTCTTTTCTTCTTAAAGTGGGGTGTTGGGCAGTATGCCTTCACTGCATTATTGCTGTAAGTGAGAGAATATGCTAACTTATGATGTCTTGTGAGAAAAGAGAGCTTGCCCACTGGGCTAGTATTCCCCAGCTCTGATCCATACTCCTTACAACAGATTTGAGAACTCGCAGACCAATCCTGGAGTTCATCGCTGATACAAGTTTTCTGAAAGTGCTATTTACAGTAAAGGATGAAGCAGGTTTGAAGTGAGATTATCCTCTTAGAAGGGATAAGGTGAAGAACATTCCCCTGAGGCCGAGCCAGGTCATATTATGCCTGATGAATTTCGGAAGGTGTGTTGGGCCAGTGCAATTGCCGGGGACACAGGATTTATGTACTTTGTTTCCTACTGTTCAGCTGAATCTTTCAGGACTTTTAAAAAGTACTGATGTAACACAGGGCTCTGTTGTGCCCTGGACACAGTTGCATGTGTCTTATAAAAGTCTTTTCTGTGCAGTAACTGAATAAGACATTAGACAGTGGTCCAGACACCCACATGGAAGTCACGACATTCCTATTTCTGCTTAACATAAGAGAAAGATTATCCCCATTGTAATTTGTGAAGAAAAAGTACTTCTGGAAAGCAAATTGGGTAAGCTTCTGGGGTGTTCATTCAGCTGGACTTTATTCAGTTGTTTCTTACTATCGTCTCCAAAGCACAATTACATCACAGCTATGTGGTTTTTTTCCACAGACCAAGACGTAACTTCTCTCAAAAAGAGCACTGGTTGCTTTGTCTTTGGATGTCCTAAGAAAAGATGGGAATGGTTACCTGACATAGGAAGTAAATGCAAAAAACTAGGCCAAAAAAAAAAAAAAAAAGCTTCAAAAACGCATTTAAACAGCCACTAAGGCACAAACTAGGCAAAATCATAAAATCTGTGCTTTGTCAAAGGCTGATCAGTATTCTTTGTCTTTACAGTCTGGGACATGAAATCATCCTTCTGCAAATAAGCCATGATCCGTGTTAATTTCAAGATTCTGTTCAAATAAAATTTTAATTTCACAGCAGATTTTCCATGAGGAGACTATTTTAGAGTCATTTTAATCTTTTTTATTTTTAAAAAAAGGTATTGTCAGACAACATCATACCTTTATTGTTACCTAATCGCTGATGGGTATTAGGTGGGAAATCATGAGGAGCCTTCCAAAAATACAGTAGGTATTCTCAGTAATAGATTTTTGCTTTATCACTGAAGCGTTCTATATAACAAATAATGTACAAGCAAACACAGATGACAAGCAAATTCATGCACTAGTGTAATATATAGGAATAAGGTGCAGATGTTATATAGAACTAAAACAAAATAAATGTAGAACGTAAACATTAATTAGGAGTTAAAAATTATTTTGAGGAAAAAAACAGAAGAAAAATACCTGTGAGTACAAAAATGTAGTAAACACTTTGCGACCGAAAGAGTTGGGACACAATGTGTGAAACTGAAAACCTTTTTCTAACCAAAGGGAATGTCTGCATTGCAGCAAATGCTGATAGCTTGGTTTTGTAATCACATGTTTTCATGTGAAAAACGCTCTTTTTCTGCAGCAGAATGCTGCTATCCCAATAACTGGTATCTGGAGTGAGCCCTGGCTGATGCTATATGGACATCCATGTTTGGCTTATATTTCCTCTTTTCAAGTGACCACAAGCACCCCATAAAATTTCTAGTTCAGCACAGGACCCACAAAGCTCCAGTGGAACTATTAGTTACCTTCCTGTTCAAACCTTGTTGCAGTCAACAGAGACTTTTTGTTGCTTAGTTGGGGTTTTTTGTTGTTTTTTTTTAAAATACTGGCCTTGATTTAATTAATCTCTTGTTTTGGTTTTGTTCCCCACAGTGGGTACAGGGTTTGCAGTAAAACACTTTGATGAAAGAAAGATATTTCTTTACAAGCTACAAAAGCATAAACAGTGGTACCAGTACTTTTCATTAATGCATTCGAGTTTTGCTGTGAGATTTGTCTCGCTTTTGTATACTTTTGTCTTGAGTTTTTCAAGTCATTTGAAAAACAGAACTTAAGCTTTCAAAGCACAGCAAGTTACAGACAAGATCAAAAACAATATCCCACTTTTCTTCATATTATCTAGTCTATATTTAGGTAAATAAAAAGCACTGGGAATTCCATCAGAATACCTGTTCTGGAAAAAAAAAAGCGATTGAAAATCATGCTAACCTGTGGCAGATATGGTTACAAAGGATCTACTCATATCAAGGATTCACCTATGATTCCTGTAAAAGTTTCTTTTATGCTTTCAGATATTAGGAGACCATTACTACTAGTTACCAACAAATGGTTTCTGTGCTATGATAAGATGTGAACTAAGTACTGACGGCAAATACACCACACATAAACAGTGCAATGCTTATTATTTGCTTTGTGCAATAAAATTTCTATAGCCAGTACAACTGTCCAAAGAAGACTTTTGGAGCTTGACCTTACACTGCAGAACTAAAAATTCATTTCTATAAGGAAAACAGATATTGGAGGATAAAAAGCCCTTCTGAATCAGAACACAAAAAATAGAATGTTTAGTCAAAACCATTGATAAATATACTGGGGAATTAAGCATAGGAAGCTTCTATAATACACATAAGCATACATTAGTGTTAACTCATAAATTATTCCACTTTGGAGAGAAATCGATTTCAATGGACTGAGTTAATACCACGCATACAACAATATTTTTTTTTTATAAATTATTTCTATTTCATCATGTGATCCAGTGATTGTGGAGTGTTACATTGCAAAACTGAAAAAAATCATTTCTCTCTAATTCTCATAACACCACCTCTCATTTTAAGCGACCACCATGAAAAAAAAATGCTGTTTTAAAGAGAAGTACTTTTTCTTCTTTTCCCCAGAAACAAAACAAGAGTAACTTCTCTATACCACTCTCAAGTGGCTTTCAGAACTCTGCAGACAATTAAACATATTAATGATTTGCTATTTATAAGATTATCCTACTGAAGAACCAGCATGAAAAATAGAAGGTGAAATGCAAAAGTCTGGTTGGGCAAATCCTTAAGTCTCCCATGCATCTTATTGCTTTATTCATTAATACATTTTTAATACACCTCTTTCCTTTCATGATTATATTTGTCAGAACTGGAGCTCCAAGATCATGAACAACTCAGTGGACCAGAAACAGTTTTTCAGAAAAGGTCTTCCATGTGTGTAAGTGGAAAAATTGCTAGTAAAAGAAAAGCCATTACATTGTTGTTGCATATGCATTCCAGTTTTAGATTTTTTTTCATCCTATGAAGCACTGCAGTTCGCTAAGTAACTATTTATGTATACATGTAAAAATAATCAGCTGTGTTTCAGCTTCCTAACCATCCTAACTAAATGAACAACAGCAGTGAGTTTGTCAGCTATTTTAACATTCAACTGCATTCATGCTGTAATGGGTGCCTTTCTGTTGTTTGGGTAAGACCACAAGTGAGGATTTACTATATAGAGCTCCTATTACTGGTTGTCAATCACTGAGTGTCTGTCCAAACTAGCAACTTGCAGCTATGACAACTGACCTGATAATTTTTTCCTTTCCCATTATTAACCATTTAAGTGTTATTTAGTGTGCCAGTAAGGCATCTTCACAGTTTCTTAGCATGTAGCTTGTTGCCCTTAAAGTGAAAATGTTTCATTGCCACTTCAATGAAGTTTTTTCTGTAAACACATGGAAAGAAGCAATAGTGTTCTCATCTCCTCACTCTCTGTGTAGGGGTAACTTGCACACAAGGAATTCCTGCTTCACAAAAGCTGAAGGAAACAGTTCATGAAATTAATTCCTAAAAGAAGAATTGGTGCTGAAATGCCCAAATAATCATTTTCAGGAAGTAAAGCTGTGATTTAGGCATTTGATATTTTTCCTGTCAAGTCAGTTTATTCCGTGGAGCAAAGAGAAAAAGGAGTTGTATTCTCACAAGCTGTACACTTCCCAGACATTTAGAGGGAAATCAGCCCCACAGAAAGTGCATAACACTTTTTGTATCTCTGGATTTGCTACTGGGATGTGCATATAAATCAGAATAATTTTTTAGTATTATAGGAAGAGTGTGACTCATTTCTGCTGCATTGGGCTGGAAAAGGGTGAGGAGGGAAAAAGCAAATTAAAAACTCCACAGAAGCGTAAGGTTGGTTTTCAGAAAGCCCAAAAATATTCCAATGAGAGCCAATAAGGAATTCACAAGAGAAAACTAATTAACTGGTCTCCTAACTGCAAAAAAACCCCAACATCCTGACACTGACAGAACTCCATGCTATCTATCCTAAAGAAAGGATCTCTAACATTCTCATTTTTCTCAGAGCTACATATATGTAAAAGCAGGGGAGAAAGACCTTCAGATGACAATGGATAGTTTCACTTCAACTTCGAAAACTGCTATCCAAAAAATTATTCTTATTTTTTTGAATTTCAGTGAGACATTACAGCTTCATGATATCTTTATTATAGCAAAAATTCAAGGTTTCTCTGTATTTTTGGGGAACAAAGAGAGAAAAAAGTAGTGCAGATACAAATCAATATATATGGTCAAAGGTTATAGAAATACAGCATGCAGAACGTTCAGCAAAGAGGTAATTAACCTGTCCTAGCAACCCTTGTGCTATATTTTATCCTATATGCTGTAGCTGCATATACTACATGTTTAATCAACTACACAATATTTATATTTGTTTTCCTACAATGCAAATGAGTCAGAAAACATGAAAAAGCAGGATTTATTTTTTTTTTTTTTTTTTTTTTTGTTAAAGAGGATTTTTTTCCGAGATTTCCAAACAGGTAAGAAAAGCACTATTCCAAAGGTGTTCCAAGATACTGAGGAGACGTAAAAGCAATAAAAAAATCATCTTGCATCAACCAGATGATATCTGTTATCAGTAAAGTTACTTTTAGCCAATGTTCTCTATGTGAATTTTGTGTAAGTATTTTCTGCAATGCTAAAGGAGGAATCATTAAACAAGCACAAGTAGATGGTAATCAGTAGCAGAGCTCTGGTTGTGAGCAAGGGAGATAGTGATGGTTGCATTGAAAGAAGAATTATAAAATAGTAATTAGTAAAATATAGTTTCTAGGGATTGGATATCACTTCATCTGAAATATGGGGTGAATTCTAGCCACTTAGGCCTGGGAGAGAAGAAAAGGTGAAAAAATTAGAGTAAACTAGAGGAGGTGCAGAGGGATACCTACTCAGAGCAGAGGGAGGTGGTTAAAATAGCATAGGTGGTTCAGCCTAGCTGAATGAAAGTTGGAAAAAACTTTATCTTTCAGCTCCAGAGAGAAGAAATTACTAAGGTAAGGGTACTGCTGAGACATATTTAAGAATTATAAAAAAAAGCAATAAAATCTAACCTGCAGAAACATGTGATTCTAGAAAAAATAATGAAGGCAAGAAATTTAGCATTCCCTGCTGCAGCTTGAGATCAGATTGAAGTGACCAAGAGGCAAGTGACCAAGTTGCAGTCTTAAGTCACATGTCACCTGGGAGAATAATGTCCTGATCAGGATGGTAATAAAAGGTGTAAATAGATTAGATTAGAATTTATTTTGGCCTGAATCAAAATGAAATAGGAAGAGAAACAGCTTCACATTTCTGACATTAAACAGCAATGAGTGTGGAAGTACAAAAGTAAATTTCCGAAGCACTTAACTGAATGTTTTTTCAATACATACAGCATCTAGATGTCTATTGTTACAGTAGTCCTGTAACAGGCTGCATATACGATATCTTCAGCTTTCTTTATACATAAGTGAATATGGTTATGATAAAAAACCAACTTATTTTCTCTATTTCTTTTGGTTTTATTACTGAGGATCAGCTAGTTAGCAGCTGTACAGGCTGAGTGAAGGTTTGTATACTGTTGTAAGCCCATAAAATTAGTGAATTTTGAAGTAGAAATTGTCCTACATTTTCTAGTCATTGCTTAATCTATTTTACAACTCAAGACTCTGGCTTTCTGATATGCAAAGTATATGCATGTATAAAAATTAGCCCTGAAAAACTTATATAATGGAAGCTGACATTGTTAAAGGAAAATTGTTGATACTTTCTTGCCAAAAGTAATTAATAACAATTACTGAAAAATTACTTCATCTGTTACAAAGAAATTGTAGGAATTTAAATTTGTACCGGGGCTAAGCTTCTTTGGTAGCAGTTTTATCATTGTTATACCATCTTTATTCCTGCTGTGATAATTTAAGACATGGCAGAGCTTTGTGATTCAAGACAGCTTTTTTATATTTTTTTTGCACACTTTTATCTTCAAAGAAAATTTCATGGATTTTTTTTCTCGATATAGACTAATCATACTAATGGTGATTTTGGAGCAAATTAAATGAAAAAATGAGATTTTTTTTTTATTTAGCTACTCACTATGGTGATTAGTCTATATTAAGACTAAAACATCTCTGAAACTTCATTTTAAGGTAAAATAACATAGAAATAAAAAAAAATAAAAAATGAATAAAAAAAAAAACAAAACACAAAAAAACCAAACAAAACCTGCTTCGAATCACAAAATTCTGATACACTTAAAATTATCACAGCAGGGTAAAGATACACTTTCCCAAAGTTAAAAAAGGTAAGTTAGGCAATATTCTACATGGAGAGAGAAAAATAGCATACGTACACTCACACATAGGCACACATGAAGAGACATACACACACACAACGTACACTCTTAAAACTGTAACTTTTTGATAGTGAGAGACCTCATAACACATTACTAGTCTCATGAGCCATTGAATCTTGGGGATTGGTAAATGGACTCTCAAGCCCTCTAATTCCTGTTGTGAGTAGCTTGAGTTGCTCAGGACACGACGTCATTACCATCCAATGACTGGTCAACTGTGTGAAATGAATTGGTGGCCACAGTTCAGTTCCTAGTGGACAAGTAATTACTGATGCTGTTGACCTGCAGGCCCTTTTTCACTCCGTTACACAGATACAAGCAAGTAACTCTAAGTGAATTGAACTAGTGTATATGCAATTAGATTCTGGCTCTTTTGCGGCCTGCTACAAGCTTGTGTGCCAAGTTTCATGTAGTTATGACAATGTAAGCATTGCCCACATTGAATGAAGTCCAACATAAGCAAGTCTGAAGTCTTGTTATAGAGCTGCATGACAGCCTAGGAGGAGTCTTTACAGTCTTCAGTATTTAATGAGGATGAGGGTGGTTAGCATCAGCCATTATGTGCACACTGTTCAGAAGAATAAAAACTAATCTGAATTACATTGATAGGCATGTGAAGTCTCTGTTCAGAAGAATAAAAAACAATCTGAATTACATTGATAGACGTGTGAATTCAGGATTACACTGTAACAACCCATGGACTTTCACTGTGAAGAAATCAACATCTTAATTCACTCACAAAATACTGTGTATGAGAGTAAAGATCTTTAAAATATCAAAGAGATATGTAATCTATTCCTTATCCTATTTTTTTTCAGATTATAATATGCATGAGCAAAAGCACATCCATGTACATATACTTTGAACTGCTGCCTTCTTGAATAGAATTGCATTTATGTAGTTTTTGAAATTATAGCTTTGGCATTTTCAGAAAGCAAAATTAATTTCTTACCTATCAAAAAAAAATAGAAGTAATAAGGAAATGCTAGTGAGTTAGTTCATTGGGGGCATCCAGTTTATTGCAAAAGGTGTAATGCAAACCCACAAACATAATCATCTCTTCTCATCCTAACTCCAAAGCCCATTGGTGTAGATGCAAACACAACAAGATATTCACAAGTAGACTGATCAGAATGTTCCTGGCAGAAAGCTTTTCACTTAATATGCCGAGATTTCTCAAATCCAAATGAGCAGTTTTCAGAGGAATCCTGGGGAAAAGAAACCAGTCCTGACCAGACAACAGTCTGGAATGTGAATTCACATGCTTACTGTCTTTGAAGAAAAGCAGGTAGCTGAATCTGCAATCCCCATGCAAAATAAAACCCTTAAACTTTAGGCTATTCATACATGAATTTCAATTTGCTCCTTTTTGTACTACTCTCTTTTCCAGAGAAACAGCTAAAAGAACAGAAATTAGAGCTCAGCCTCCCAAAGCCAGGTGAGAATATGAATGACCATAAAGAGTGCTCAAATTCCTAAAGTATAGAATAGGCATTTATGCCTAATTTATGTTTCATTCTACTTCTCCCCTTTTAACCCACCAATCCCAACATTTTGTAAGGTTTTTGCCTAGTATATCATATGGGATGAAAACACATTTCATCTCTCACATTCACAAGATGAGAAAGTATGTTCTCCTTGCCCGTCACAGAAGGTACACAGAGATTTGACCACAGGTAGCACAAACTACCACATTGAGGCATGCCTCGAGCTGAATGTGTTAACAATGTAGTAAGTGCCTTCAGTGCCTTTGTTAACAGAGGTTTAAGTCTCAAGCTTGATGTTATTTGAATGTAGATCTCTGTGGTTTAATTACTATCATTATTATTATAGATACAGTAGTAATTATCTCTTCTTACTGTCTCATGTTTTGATCAATTCACATAAAAGTTTACTGTAAATATATGGTTAGGTAACATTAAAGAAAACATATAATTATGGAATATATAATCAAATACTTTCTAAACAGTTGTATGTTTTCCAATAATTAAATGCCTTTAAAATAAATAATTATTTTTTTTAATAGGCAAGGTGCAGCTTTTGAAGCAATGAATATATAAATCTTTATTTGTTGACCTCAAATTACTTTAGTCCAGTTATATTGATAACATCTAGGTTTCTGAAAACCTGCTGGCACAAAATCTTTTCAGCTTTATTAATGATTCAGATGGCAGTTTCTGAAGAGACAAGTCCCACAGAGAAGGAGCACTTGATTAATGACCTGGAAACACTTTTCCTTTTCAGCTGATTAAATAAAATTGACTGGATTTTTACATTTTTATAATAAAATGACCTGCAGGGCTGAGATGACACAGTGAAAGCAGCATGTTCACTCTTCAACAGATTTTTATTTTGTCACTTGTAAAAATGAAAGGGCTAACCACCCAAGCAGAAAAATGCACTTTATCACCGTCCACTGCCAACATGCTGACAATTGCTGCATACAAATACAAAAACATGGAGGAAACTAGCCTGTGTTTACACTCAGCCTGATTTTGTCTCATGATGACAAAAGGTCTATGACTTCTCAGGGTTGGAGTGATACTATTTAATTATTATGCAAAATAGATTTATAACAACACTACTGGCAATCATAAAAGGCTTTATAATATGGTCCCTTAGAAGTGATTCCTCATTCCTTTCCAGAAATTAGCACATCACAGGAGCTATGGTTTTCTAAAGCAAGCTATTCTTAAAGAACAAATGAAACTCTAACACTCTTCCCAGCTAAAATAATTGGAGAAATTGCACTAGCCATTATAGACTCAAGACCGAATATCCTTTGCAACAAGTAAAACCAATAGATTAAATATATTGTCTCTAAACACACACACTTGCACTCACAACAGCATATAAGGCTATTGTATGTAAAGCCATAGAAACATCTGCTATGGCAAGTGTCCCTGAGTATAGCTAAGCTTAAGACCTCTTTGTTCATCTTTCTGGGTTTTTTTATTGTTTCTTTCCTTGGCCATGCCTTTTGCATGCAAGCACCTATCCTGATAAAACTGACAATAATTTCATTAAGTAATAAAAAGTTTTGTGCACTCTCTTAAAACTTTTCTTCCTAATACTAAACTGCGGTTGTATCAATAATGCCTTGTTGGTTCAGTGGGCTGATATAAATGACCTATACCTCATGCGAAATCTTATACATTCTAGCTTAACTACCTCCCTCTAAAACAGAGACACCTTATCCTGTCTACTGGGAACAGTCCATGGCTAACCCTAGCACTGTAATCAAGCTCTACTGACTGAGAGTTTTAAATGGACAGAGGCAAATACACAGCAACGAGTGTGGTATTTGTAAACACTGCCAATTATCATATTCCTGAGCCTTGTCACAGTGGTAAACCTGGGGTTACATCTAAGAAAATGCAAAAAATATACAGTGTGTCCAGACCTTCCCAGAACTGCCCAGGTTACTGAACATCTACAGAGTTTGAGTTCAGCTTCTTCCTCAAATTTCATTTTAAGCCTAAAGAATTTAAAGTTCTCTTTTAGAAATAATTTCTCTTAAAGAGCAATGGAGTGTATCATTCCTCAGTTGCCTTCTACTCTGTTCTATATCTGAATATCAGAGAAGCTTACAGTCTTCAAACCTGCAAGGGAGGCAGATGCATAACTTTAGCAACAGTAATCTAACACTTCATTTCCAAGTTGTACCACTTCCATCACCTTATTACAATTCAGTTTTTATCTGTAGCATGCAAACATGTATGGTTAAAACTAATGGTATTTATCTGCATTCCACACGGGTGGTAGTGTAAGCTCAGGCAAGACAGTTGGCAGAACCAGTCCACTAATTTTAATGCTGCCAGGAGTAGCATAATTTACATTATTTTTGACATTTATTCATTAATAGCTAGGCTAGGATTTTTAGTGTGTCTGTGACTTCAGCATAGGGATATTTGCATACTTAAGAAAAAATTCTAATATTAAGATGAAGTTTCTACTCTTTATTTTTAAATAGATATGTAAATAACTATTATGATAATGATTTGACTTGGCTTCTTCCTGTTTCAGCTATGAAGTTCTGGAACGAGTATGGATGAAAGATAATTTATATATAAATATATATATATAAGTGTGCATGTAAATACTTTTAAGGTTAAAGTAACTCTCTGTTGCTTGATTTAAATATTAAACAAAGTTTATCCACTTTGAAATATCAAGGTTGGACAAACCAATTTTTAAAATGTGCTTGTCACAAAGGTCACCCTCTCCCAAAAAAAAATCTCCATCAAAATAAAACTGTCAACAATGTAAAGAACCTGCAGCTTGAGCACTGGATCTCTTAAACCTGGGAAGGACAGGTATTCTCACTTTGCCATTTGTTTCACTGTTTAAATTCAGTCAGAATGTGTTTTCATCTGTTAGTCCCTTTCCCACCTACACAGCTAGTCACAGACAAGCATACAAGGAATCAAAGTCAGCGGGGACATAGAAAGAATAAATATGCTTTAATTAGCTGACTTTTCATTATAAATTAAAACCATCAGTAACAGTGAATAAAATAGTGCTCAAATACAGCCAGCCTCACACAGAATTGTCCGATCTCAATAATTAGTGTGAGGGGAACTCTTGAACTGCATAAACCAGATATAGTGTTAGGTTTGATGCAAAATTGCAAAAGATTGGGAATAATTTACTATATTAATGTTCAGCCATTACATCAACCTATATATTTCCACTCATGCCCTCTGATATTGGTTAGCCAAGGGAAAAGCCTTGAGGCAGAAGGAGAAAAACGTGAATTTTAAAACCCCTGAAGAACACAAACCAAGAAATATTTTCTAGACTGCATAGACTTCCAGAAATAAGGAGTGCAAGTTATGTGTTGTTTCTAATACTGTGTAAAGCATGGTCTACCAATGGAAAGTACAGGGCAAGGTTCTTCTCCTATAGGAGCATGGTAAGGCAGCCCCATCATGGAAACTCAGTGCTGGTCTTACAAGACCAAGATTAAGGGGCTGATGCATGTACATTGTAAGCACAAACTGTGGTCCTTTTCTTTCTCTTTTTTCTTTTCCTGTAGCTACAGAACTAATTTTTAACTCAGTTAAATGGAGGAAAACAAGGTATTGCACTTGGCATGACTAATCACTTGCATAAGAGCAGACTGAGAAATTACTGTCTAGATGTCAGATCTGCAGAAGAGGATTTAGTGGTTCACAAAATAAATGTAAGTTAACAGTTTTATGGCATTGCTCAAGAGGCAAACACACAGTGTATGGTAAACAGAAAGCAAGTGGTCTTTAAAGTCTCTCCCAACCCAAATAATTCTGTGATTGTGTGATTCTGTGTGGCCTTCAACAACGACAACAAAATGTATTTTGCATTCAGCTTAGCACTGAAGTGCTAGGCTTACTCAATGACGTCAAGAAAAACATGCTCAGTTAGAAAGAATCCAGAGAATGGCAGCATGAATGATAAGAGGTCTGGGAAAAATGATATTGTAAGCAAAGAGCTGAGAGAATACAACTGTCTAAACAAGAAAAAGACTGAGATATAGTACTTTCTGAATCCACAGCTGCTGCTAATAATAATAATATATCCCTCATGTCTGTGACAGATAGAAAGGTATAAGGGTAGATTTAGGTTGATCGCTAGGAAATACTTTCTATCCATAACAGTATCAACCATGCTACTGTGGGATTGAGTGCATCCTCAGCAGGCTTCCGGATGACACGAAATTCTGTGGTGCAGTTCACATACTGGAGGGAAGGGATGCCATCCAAAGAAACCTTGACAAGCCTGAGATGTGATCCAGTGCAAACTTCATGGAGTTCAACAAGGCCAAGTGCAATGTCCTACACATAGGTCAGGGCAGTCCCAAGCACAAATACAGGTTAGGTGGAGAGTAGACTGAAGCCCTGAGAAGAAAGCCTTGGGGAGCAATTTGACAATAAGCTCAACATGACTAAGCAATGTGCATGTTGTCCTCGTTTCAGCTGGGATAAAGTTAATTCTCTTCTTAGTAGTTAGTACAGAGTGCAGTTTTTGAATTAGTATAAGAATACTGTTGACAACACATTAATGTTTTAACTGCTACGAAGTAATGCTCTACCCTAAGTCAAGGACTTTTCAGTTTCCTACGCTCTGTTAGCAAGGAGGTGCACAAGAAGCCTGCAGAAAGCACAGACAGGACAACTAACCTGAACTGGCCAAAGGGGTATTATATACCACAGCACATCATAATACTCAGTATAAAAACTGGGGGGATTTGGATGGGAGCCACCAATTACTGATTGAGGATGGGCTGGTGTGGTTTAAGTCGTAAATCAAACTTCTCCCTCTCTCTTTCCCCTCCCCAACTCCAATGGGGGGGGAAATGGGAAGAAGAACCGAAAGAATGTAACCCCCACAGGTTCAGATAAGAACAGTCCAGTAACTGAAGTATAACACAAATCACTACTGCTACCACCAATAATAATAATGACAAGGCAAA
>JARCZZ010049573.1:8819-19883 GCA_030323915.1 Brotogeris chrysoptera | reverse complement strand
TGGAGGAGATATGATGCTCCACGCAAAGGAATTAGAGAGGGCTGACTGGTCACTGAAAGTGGACAGATAAACAGAGCTTTCTTAGACCTCGTACCATAAACCTTTGCTTCAGTAATTTTCATGTATTCACATCCCTGGCGGTGTTCAAAGCCAGGCTGGACAGAGCCTTGGGTTACATGGTTTAATGTGAGGTGTCCCTGCCCGTGGCAGGGGGCTGGAACTAAGGTCTTAACCTTAAGGTCCTTTCCAACCCTAACTATTCTATAATCCCATAAATCCATATATAAATTAAACAGTGTCAATATGGAGAAAGTGTACTCTAATTGCTGGGTGTTGTAAAGATTTTTCTTGAAATTCACTAACAACAGTACTAGGAAATAATTCCATATGTAGCATTTTTTCTATCATTTATGAATTAAAGCAAATCAATAGAGACCAGCCTAAGTAACACAGGTTCTGTACTGGATGATCTAGTTCTACTGATTATGCTCAGATTAGTGTGGATAATGAAACCTGTGCCCCCACAATACATTCCAGCCCCATGGAATTGCTCAATCCATTGTCTTGATCTGCTGATGGAAAACAGACAAGATTTCTGTGCCTGACATAAATTAAAATAAAGTTCAGTCAATTGTTACTTACCAAATCTTCCCATCATCATCCTGCAAGTCAGAGCATTCAAAAATGTTGTGTTAGTTCATGAATAATCACTTTGAAAAGACAAGACTGTGGACTTAACAGGCCTTTTCCTGCAGGATGCCGAGGGCTAACCACTCCTACCAAGTCAGGAGACTGAGCATGTCGCAGACCAGACCCAACGTGCTGCCAGAATGTCCCCAGCAGACCACCAGTGACGTCAGGGAGATACATTTGAAATTAATGGAAATGGGCAATTATGTTTTACCTATAACTGTGATTTCTTATACATAACTAGTTTTATGATGAAGAGTGAATGAACAAACATACTTCAGTGTAGCTTCTACAAATACAGCCATCACATGCTACACCACACAGCTTGGAAAGAACAACGCTATCTCACTTTAATCTGTTTTCTCTGAAGAAAGAAAACATACATCACATCTGGGTATTATGCAAATAAAACTGCTACATATGAATCATATACACAGCCAATGACATCACCAGACATATCAGATGTTTATCAGCATGGAATCAGGCCCTGATCTGCACAGAGGAATCTGAAAGTATTCAACGAACGTTGGATTCTGCTGATCCTTGCATTTTCCGTAGCTATACTTTTATCTGGGTATGCAACACATTAAACCCTTCATATTGTGTAATATTAAATAATAAAATACATGTACAACCACACATGCAAATCCGTAAACATCTTTCTTGCTAAAAAACGTCTAAACCCCACTCTGCAGATTACATCTTACAAACCACATCTGAAGGAGAGGACAAGCTAACTACATTATTCAAGAGCATAGGAGTAAGTGGAGGAATTTTGGCCCACAAACCTGAGGGAGAGCTCTGATCCTACAAAAAAACACTATGAGATCTTTAATGTCCTCTCAGAGATGCTATGATCTCATTTATGAGTGTTTCCATCTGAATGATCTTCCCTACTGAGTTAGCCACATGGTACTTCATTTATCTTCAAAGTCACGGAAAGCTGAGCCAACTCTACAGGGAGCCAATACACTGATAAACTGAAGGAGAGCACACATAAGCTGCCCTCTTAGAAGAGTTGCCTTCAGGACATGCAAAGGAAAATCTCAGCTTTTATTCGCAGCCAAAGTGCATGTCTAGCCTTCTCCTTATAAAACAGGCCGTAAAAACATGAAGCATAGTAACCCGTTTCAAAAACTGGAGAGGTAAGAGGTTTATTTATTTAATTTAGTTTTGCTGATCTTTAGTTCTGAGGTACTGCAGAAAACAGAGACCATCTCTCCTTACAATTTTAGCAGGGTATCACTTCAGTTTTGAGAGGTATTTCAAAGCATTGGTTTTTGTCAAACTAATTCTTCCCCCAAATATCTCCATTAAGACCTTCACTTCAGAGAGGCAACAGCACTAGACAGAAACTGGTGAAGTGCCCCTGCCCATGGCAGGGGGCTTGGAACTAGATGATCTTAAGGTCCTTTCCAACCCAAACCATTCTGTAATTCTGTGATTCTATGTATGGCTACCTCCAGAAGGCAGGGATGGGGAAAAAGGCCCACAAAGGCCACTTTCAATGAATTATTCAGTTAAAAGTTTCCGTAACGAAACAAAAGAAATGTCAAGATGACACTTTTCTCTTTTGTATTTCCAGAGTCCAAGTTATTTCTATATAGTTAAGAAAGCAATACATTAAGGGAATTTGTTAATTTAGCAAGGGCTGGGGGAAAATTAAGTGTCACTTATATCTTCATAAATGGTCTCACATCATGCACCACAGACACACCCCGAAGCTAATGTGTTTTGTGCTTACTCTGTCGTAGTCGTCAGCTCCTCAGTAACATGAGTGGTCTGAAGGAGGCCTTCGCGTTTCTGGAAAGGAAGATGAAGTTAGAAACCAAGATGGCATTAGTAATAGAAAAGCTCATTAGGGGCTCTGCAGCATTCAGCATCTTTCAGAATCCCAGAGGCGAAAACTGGATAAAGCATGCTCGCTAAAGTTTTGTAGAGGTAGAGGTGAAAGAGCTGACATGGGAGGGCTCACTCCCAGAACAGTGGCATTTATCAGGCTGACAGCCAAATGGATGTTTGGGAAATGTGTGCACATAGATATATTTGCAGCCAACAAACTCGCTAAACAATTCTCCTCCTGAGACCGGAGTCAACATCGTGCCTGGAACACAGATTAAAGAGTTTGTCAGCCCTGTCTTAAATCCCCCAAGGGTATTCGTTACTGTGCTGGTGTCAACTGACAGACACAATTGGCAGCCCGGCTCTCCAGAGAGGTCTGGGGCTGAAATAACACTCACGGTTGCCCCCATGCTAGGGCTCTAGTGTGCTGGCAGAGCACTCCAGGTATGAGGGCAGGTCTCCTAAAGCAAGCATGCTCCTGAGGCCACCAGCCACAAGCCTGTCAGGAACACATCCACTAAGAAAAGGTAGAGAGCATAACAAGCCAAACTGATGATTTCACAATGGATAGTATTTCCCTGTTACTGGGGTTTCTCTCCTTGGGGTAATTTCTGCATGAATAAGGAAACTCATAGCCAATAGAGAGATAGCATGCAGTGACTCAGTTTCAGAACAGCTTTATAACAGCTTCTGCAGCTCTGTTAAGACATAGTCCCTTGAGATGGGGTCAAATGTTTCTGAGCTTTCCACAGTTTTGGAGATATGACAAGTGTCTCCTGGAGGATGGAACTGCTTTTATTCAAGTCAAAAATCCTCTTAACATCTCTATGGGTCCCTTCCATACTTTTACCTTCCAAAAATATGGGATACAGCTTTATGCCTGAATTAAGGAATTTCTTTCCCCCCTTCTCTGCACTTAAAAAGCTGACACCAAGAGTTCATATCTTAGCAGCCATCTAGGAACCAGGTCTGTCAGAACGACTTACAGCAGGGTTAATACAGCTGTTAGCTCAGGTAAGCAGGGAAACCACCCCTCCTAGGCACAAGCTCCATACACGTACGCCATCTCAATCGTTTTCACCAGCTGAACTTCAAACAAGAACTTACTAGGGAGAACAGCTTTGAAGAGAAACGTATCCTGCCCCAGAAGCAATCTAAGAAACACAAACTGAAATCTAAAAACCAGTAAGAAGAACTCCTGCTCTTCCATCCCCTACTCAACAAATGAAGACAGAGCTGCTTTCTCAAGCCACCTCCCAGGGAGCCTGGCTGAAAGCACTGCGCGAGTTGTTGTCTCCCATCCTTGTGCTGTGAACAGCTCTGTGCCTGAGCTGGGACTTGCGCTGGGTACCGCCAGCTGGTCGTGCCTTCACAGCCCCTCACTTCCCTATCATGCATACATCTCATCCTGCTCCCCTGAGGGAGCCGCGGGAACAGCGCCAGAAGGTTTGGTGAGACAAGCCAGGATGACAGCATGGATGTTAAAATGAGGAAGCATCTGACAGGGCAATATTTTCTTGCACACAAAACAATGTCGTCTTTATTCTATCCCACCACATCTCTGCTTTATTAATACAGGTTTCTGGACCTTCCAGGCACCACGCACCCCAGGGAGAAGATGCTACAAACTAGAACAAAAACTCAGTAAGTGGTGCCTAGTGAATAATGCCTCCAAAACCCCAATAAGAAAGAGGAATGCATGCCAACACTGACTCCCCAATAGGTGCAAACGGCAGCATTTCTGTGTAGCCCCCTCTGAGGCAGCTGAGCAGGCTGCTCACACAGCAAGCCTAGGTCCCTTGGCCTTCCAATCCAAAAGCAAATGTCATTCTTTGATAAAACTTTGATTCCTTACACCACTGCTACCAGACACATCTACGCTTCATCTTGCCTTGCCTCTGACCTTTCAGTCTGCAACTCAGACTAAAAGGGAATTACTGTAATAATACCTCACACCTCCCAGCAGCACCAAGGTGGGAAATGCTGCCATTTTAATGATGAGGAAGGGGAAAGCTAAGTGCAAAAGACGGCAATTCCTGAGCCATGAAAAATAACCAATAACGAGCCTTAAGAACAATTTTTACGCTTACTCCTGAGAATGTTTTTGTTTTCCTGAATTAGGGTATTTGTTCACCATGCAAGTTTATGTTTCAAATATTGGGCAGTAGTTAGTTGGAAGAAAGATCTCAGGATTTTCAGTTCTCACTGGAAGCACCCACTGAAATCACAAAGTTCCTCTCCTCCCTGCCCTCAGTGAGAAGGACTGGAACAACAGGCACACGCTGAGCGACACCAGTGTTAAACCATGTATCACCTTAGACTCTTAACTTAGCACTTGGAGTAGCTATTAACAGTTTCTTAATTGGAAGTTCCATCTAACCCTTGCTCTGCCAGAATACTTCATGTATAACTTGGACATGAAGGGGTTTGTAACCCTTTTGGATTACAAAATTTTCTATTTCACACAAAACCCACCAAAAAAACCAATTCTGGACATTGATTTCAAAAAGGTTTGAAAGCAACTGGGTGTCATGATTATTCTATAATCCCATACATTTGCAGGGGGCTACCTCATGGTGTCCATTATAAAATAATATAAACAAAAAGGGGAGTTAGTCTTGCAGCTGTTCTGGGTAATACCGGCAGACAGGCAGGTAAAGTTGTTCCTGGCAAGGAAGATAAAGCAGAATGTCTCCTCCAAATAACTATTTTTAATTAAAATATGGCACCTTAGGAAAGTCTTGGTCTGTCAAGGTGCTAAAGGAAAGGAAGAATTCGGGGAAGGGCAGAATAACCATCAATCTGTGGAGATCTTGATAAATATTTTCCATGTAGCACAGTGCTGTCATAATATTCTGATATATATGAACACATTAATATTTGTATTACCTGGCTTCATGGAGCAGAGCACTAAAGATTGGAGAAGGAAAAGCGTACAACACTTACCCACGCTAATACGGTATTCTGCTCGGGCTATGGAAACACACAACTTGGCTAAGCAGTAACATGCTCAATCAGTATGACCCTCTTATTTTCATAGTGGAAGCACAGCCTTTCTGGGCAAGAAGCACCTCGTGAATGCGCACAGCCTGAGGACAGCTCAACAAAGTTGATAATGATAATCGGAAGTGCCAAAGTGATCCATGAAAGCGAGATTAAACTAGCTTAGAAAATGTCAGTGTGGGTGTGCTTTTCACAATGCTCCCACAATATCTTGCAAGGTTTTCTTGACGCTTCTGCAAAGCTTACAGAGAAGTCACTTAACAAACTGTTGATTAATCCCCTTAAACACATACTGAGGCAAGAAGAGGCATTCAAATTAAAACCTCTCAGAACAGACACCTTATGTTAATTTGATGCAGTCTGACAGAACTCTAATCATGATTGGGATCTGTAATAAGAGATCATTTAACAATGAATTGATAATAATAACAATCTTCTTAATAGCTTTCTTACTTGGATAAGGAACAGTATTAACCTCATTGCCATTCTTCTGTTTGTCATTAGTATAACAAAGGCTAAATGAAATCCATTTAAAGAGATCTGTTACTGAAGCAGCATGTAATTTTAGACTAGGCAATGAACGCTGAAATACAAAAATTCAATTTACCAAAGTATAAGACCAAGTTACTGTTCCAGAAGAAACATGCTTCAGGTTTATACTGCGCTTGGTTTCCATTTAAATAAGCAAAGCTGAAGAGTTGCAAGCTTTTCCTAACAGTGGGATAGGGGGACTGAAACAAGCCTCCTCTTGCATGCAGCCAGCTGAGGTAGGCTCGCAGCCAGCAGTTGCCAAACCATCCCCAGGACTCCAGCCTCCAGGTCCAAAAGCAAGAGCTTACAGGCCCTCAAGCTTAAATTAACTCTCACTGTACCACTGCTCTGACACCTTCAGGCACACCCTTGGAGACACAGGTGTTGCTCTTTTTCTCGTCCTTCCCCTAGTTTCTATCAGCCTTTACTTCATCCTGTCTTCACCTCAGCCTTGTCTAGTCTCAAGATGCAGGGACTCTGGTGAACCAGATACTCTCAGTAGGTGTCTTCTCTATATGCCTCCAACAGGAAAAGATGATAAAACACCTTCTTCGCAGCCTTCCCTCTGCTACAGATGCGGAGGGTCATGGAGCTTCTACTAAGGACAAGGATAGGGAAGCTCTACCTCTTTACCTAAGGTTTTTTCCTGACTTATCAGTTACAGAGGACATGTCACTACTGGGCAGAAGGAGACTTCTAGCATCAGGGTGTCAGAGGACTGCTGACCACCTTATATTTGCATTTTCTTCCTTACTTTTCCAAGACAGTCAAAAGAAATTTAAAAATAAATTAGTCTCCTATTTACACTCATGTTACTTTACACCTATCTCACCGTTCTTAACATGAAAGAATTACAGCAAACTGAAAGCAGTTCAAAAATCACTTCTTAAAGATAATACATACGTTTACTGTGAGCCAGGGACTGCTCATCAATTACACATTTACATCACACCCTGTACCTCTAGAGCATTCAGGCAGGCAGCCTGGAAAACACATTCAAATGTAAAGCAAACGAGGCTTGCCCCATCAACCACCACGCAACCGCATCTTGTAAGGGGATCCACATTTGCAAAATGGAGTCCATGACTTCTCTTTCCCGTTCTTGAAAGGAAACCTACTGCAGCCTGACAGCTCTAACAGTAAACGGCACGTACGGAAAGCACTTCCACAGCTTGCTGCCAGCTGAGCCTGCCTTGCAACAGCAGCACTGAGGATTACAGCAAACAGTCATGGCATGATCAGAGTGCCAGCTGGAACGGCTCTGCCTGTTGTTTCAACAGCTGTTGAGAGAAGCTGGGTTCACATGCTACAGACCATACTGCACAGGAGCTTCAGTTGGGATAAAAGGCAACATAAAAAGCAAGAGTACATATGCTTCAAAAGTACAGCCTTTGTAGACTGAAAGGAGATGGTCAACAACAAGCAGAGAAAGGAATAACTAGAGCAATATCTAAGGCAGGAGGGAAGAACTCAAGGTGCCTCGGGTCAGATCTCTTCTCCATATCTAAGGAAAGCTAACAACAACACAAGGCTGTGAAAGAAATGACGAAAGTCTATCAGCATGCCAAGGAAAACAACATGTCAAAGTCTGCATGATAAGTCACTGGGGTAAAACATCAGTAACAGGCTTCCCAGACTAGGGAGATTCTACGTGCTGAAACTCCTTTCTGTGCCGTTTGTGTTTCAATGGCTTCTCAACAAAAAAAATGCATGGTAAAAACAATTTAATTAAGTGCTAGAAACTGCAGACACAACTCTCTTTTCATCAAAATCCCATTGCATATTTTTAGCTTGATATCGCAGTAGCAAATGGTGGTCCCAAACGTACTCAAGATATGGTGTTCCGGGGACACTTAAGCACACCAAAAATGCATTCCCAGGACTGGGACTCACTGAATAACCGGGACAAGAATTTTCTGAATTACAAGAGATCTGGGGAATGGATGAGAGCAGCCCAGTGCTAAAAAATCAGAGTGAGAAACAATGATTGTTCTGATCGATTTTATCCTCTGAATTCATACTCACCCGCACGACTACCACTTGTACAGACACATGTTCAGGCAGTCGAATGGGAGCCCGGAAATGCATTGCCAAAGCTACCAGAAGGTGAAGAATGGAAATCAGATTCTTGCCATGGATTGCTGCAGGGAACAAAGCAAAAAGAAAAAGAACACTGAGGCCTTATTTTAAACAGCTCTTGGAAAAAGGCAGGAAACGCAGTGAAAAATGCCTTTGGTGAACAGTCTCTCTTTTCTTCTTATCCTCCTTCCTCTTTTTCCTAAATTAACAAAGTCTACAATATAATTTTACACGTAGCAAAGCTTAGATTCAACCCTCCCTTTAAGTTACATGCCTAACTTAGGAGTCCAAATGCTGCAGCTCCCTGTTTAGCCAAGGAAGACGGGCAGACTCAACCACTTGCTTTCCACTGCACTGGAGAATACTGGAGTATACTGCTTTTAGCAGGCTTCCAAAGTGTTAAGACAGGCCTTCCTGCCTGTAACAGATGAAGCCCACCCACTACCTAGGTGAAGGCACTTCTCAAATTCCATTCTCACTTTTGGACTGTAACATACTTGAACAGGAGGCACTTTCTGCTTAGGCTGTCAGAAGCTGCATCCTTCAGGAGCATGCAGGATCCTTTTATTCACACTGTGGTGGCCTGAAGGATTAGACCACCCTCTAGTATTTGAATGACTAACATATTTCTCATATCTGTAGGGATTCAAACTCAGGGAGCAAACAGAAAACTTTCTAGTGAAAGCATATCCTTAAAGAAACAAATTACTTCCATTATAGCCATGTACATCTGTCTTTAGAGACAGCAGAAGGCGTCACCAGTTACAATCCATACATGGATGCGGTAAAACCCTCTATGCAAATAAATAAATAATTTAAAATAAACCACTGCATCTCAGAGAATACGATCAACCTATTGATTATCATACCCTCCTTGCCTGCGAAGCTGAGACAGAAAGCATAACAGAGCCCTTACAGTCAACGTTCCACTTGATTGTCCAGCCATGGGGTCGGAGTAAATCGTGGACAGCTTCCAGGACAGTCTGCAACTTTTGTTTCTGACCAATTTCAGATTGCGTCACTTCTGCTACATTGAGTTTACGGTCAGCCAATTTTTCTGTATTCATAAAAAAAGCACAACAAGAAGAACACGCAAAATCTGATTAAACAAGGGCCTGGGTGGGAATAATAAGCACAGAGCACTGGGCAGAGCTGGGCTCTGCTATGAATTTTCCAAAGGAATGATTTTTCTCAGAAAGCAGGATAGCTGAAAGCAAGCCTTTCATCAAAGTGTGTCAATTCCAATAAAACCTGTGATAGAAAACCAGGAAGGTTTGGCAGAACATGCTCATCCATCAGGTGGCAAAATATATAACAACTTTCAGATAGGCACCAAGTCAGTAATAGTATTTATTGTACCACCCGTTTTCTTTGACTGCTGAAAAGCATTTGGCACAACACAGTCTTCTTCATACAAAGAATCTGCAAAAGCTTAATGGACTTCTCTAAAAAAAGAAAAAAAGAGGAAAAAAAAAAAGCTAATTTAGGACAAAAAGGAGGAAATATTGTATGAACATGTACTTCAGCCTTGTAACGTTTATTTCAGGTTAGCTGAAGGTGTGAATTTAAGCTAAAGCAAACTTTGCCTCCTCAAACCATCAAGAGTCATAGACTCACACGACCCACAGATTTGTATTGGCTTAGCGGAACTAATTTAAAGAAAGAAGTACGTTGGTACAAACTTGTCATGTTGTTACGACATTCTCACATCAGGGTTGATTATTTCCAAAACTGAACTAATGCAGCAAATTTTGTGAAATGCCATTTCTAAAATCTGAATTCTGTTTCTGCAGTATAATGGTTTTTTTGCCAAAGTCGTTCTTCTCTTCCCCTGCACTGCGGCCCTTGCCAAAGACACAAGAACTGAATTTCTCCAAAAAAAGAAGGAAAAAGAAAGGAAGAAGAAAGAGAGCTGAGGTAGGTGGGGTAGAGGCCTCCAGCCACCAAAGCAATGGGAACTGCTGATCCCTTTTCTCCCTCTGCCCTGGGGGAAAAAAAAAAATGGCCAAACTCACTCTGTTGCTGGGTGTAGGAGGTCAGGACTGGTTGAACTTACTCCAATTATATAATACTAATCCAGACTTTAGAACAAAAATACCCTCAGACTACAACAAAACTGTTTTCACAAACTGGGATGGGCATCAACTCTAAAGATTCTTCCAGAGACATTTCAGACTTGTCAAAATCCGTTATTCCAATAATGGAACTATTTCTGCTCCTAAATTCAAGAATATGTTTCTTCTGGACCTTTTACCTAGCTGAAGAAGACAAATATATCAATTGTTTAAAAAGTTACAAATACTAAAGTACTTTAATAACTCAAACAGAAGAGATTTGCAAGTTATCAACTCACAAAGACTTTGAGCATTTTGACTGTTTCTATCAATCCACAGTAGGAATTTTTTATCAATGTCTGAACAGTATTAATGGGAAAAACTTCCATTAGCCAAGATGTCTCCAGGTCTTTCTTAAACTGACTACCAAACCACGCAACTATTATTGTAAATTATTTCAGAGGTTTTAAAAAAAAACTGTACAAGATTCATTTTCTGGTCACTTGCTATGGCTATTCTGAGCCCAGGTTAGCTGCTAGTCAGCAAGCAGAAATTTACCTTTCACCCTACCATCAGGTGTACCAAGCCACTCCAGCCTCTCTGAGCAGCACTACTTGCACCTTGATAAAATGAACTGAACAAGAAGCTCCACCTCAATCAGTCAGATAGCCATTTCCCAATCTCTTACTCCAAATTGCTTCAAAATAATCCCACTGACAAGCTGATCAAGACAGATCTTCTCGAAACACACAAGGAATGCTAACACTACTTGAAGCTTAACAACCCTACTTCATTTGCCTTTCCTGAAGGCAATAGAAGACTTGCACAACAGAGGGCTGACTTAATTCTAAGGCCTCAAGCATCA
>JARCZZ010049571.1:0-25594 GCA_030323915.1 Brotogeris chrysoptera | reverse complement strand
TGAATGCTCCATCACTGGCAGTGTTCAAGGCCAGGTTGGACATAGCCTTGGGTGGCATGGTTTAGTGTGAGGTGTCCTTGCCCATGTCAGGGGGATTGGAACTGTATGATCTTAAGGTCCTTTCCAACCCTAACTGTTCTATGATTCTATGATTTTTGTAATTGAACTGTTGTTCTGTATTAGCAGCCTGGCATACAATTGCAACCATTTCATCTACCAAGTGCCTCCAAGGGGGCGTTACCACCGATTCTTACCATTATGTTCAGGAAATGAAATAGAAGTGACTAAAATCAAGCATAAAAAGAACAACCAACAGAACCAAGAACCCCATACACATACGCCGAGTTTACTTTCAAAACTGAATTATACCTTGAACAGCATGATTTGAAAAGGACAGTTGAACAAGTACTCAGGTATATACATACAAAACAGACACTGAAGAACTCTAATAGCATTAAGTTAATGCCTTAAACGTTTCATGGATTTTGTTTGGAATGCAGCTAGCATACGGTACAGGAAAAACATTTTTTGACAAAAGCTGTCAATAATCACAAACATAGAAAGCAACAGATACAAAGCAACTAGCAAATATTATTTTAGAGGCTATTTAAAACTATTTCCTTGAATGTTCCTTTAAACATATTAAACATATTAATTGCCTGCAATATTCATGAAATTGTATATATAGCAGGGTGTCTGAAAGCTCCTCCTGATGAGGAAAATGAAAACAAGAAGAAATTCCTGTAAGGCTTAGCTTCTTGCAATATCCAATTGCAAAGCTGCATAAGGTCAAGGTATAACTGAAGTTATAACTGAAGCTCAATTAGTTAGAATTCATATACTAATATTATGCTGGCTGAAGAAAGAAAAGCTGCTAGCATGTTCCAAGATAGTGCAAGAACTCTAGATGGCAAGAAGACCATACACAGCCTTCCCTAACAGCTAACATGACCTAGTAGTAGGACATCCTACTACTGACAAACTGAACTATCTGATTTATACACAAATAAGATGTAAAGGAGGATGGATTATTAGTTGAGGCTAAAAAAATTGTCTTAGTTCTCTCAACACTGCCAGCTTCAGCAAAGAAAGAGAGGTTCAAACCTTTTGCTGTAATTCATTTGCAATCTATTGTATTAAATCCTTGCAGCAGTCCTCACTCCCTAGGGATATTACACCTTCCACCATGTGCTAAACTTTGGGTTTTGCCTGTCTCCATGGTTTCTAATACATCAGATTTACTTGCTAGACATTACAAGTATAAAACTTGAGTCATTTGAGGCCTCCTGGAAAAGGTATCTTCAACTATACCTTTGATCTCATTCACTGCAACCAGAATTTTACTCTTTTGGGAAAGAGGAACAATGATGCAAGTGCACTTCTTAGTAGCTCTGTCAATATCCTCTCCAGTTAAGACAGTGACACTTAAACCCAGACATACAAAATGCTGGTGGAAATAAACCAGAAAACAACAAAACACAACAAACCAAAATCATTTACTCAAGAACTGTGCATAGAAGATTATTTGACTCTCCAACATATGAATGTTAAATGATGACAGCTAAATAGAGGACAGAAGAGTTGTGAAAAGTATCAATTCAGGCATCAGCAAATTGATCCAAAGCTCTAGAAAACAGGAGGTTGCTTCTCAGTAAAAAGAGACTGAAAGTATGGGATAGTTTAATTACATACACAAAAGATTCCCCAGTCAACGTTCTCAGGAAACAACTTCCCAACATTACTTAAGAAATTAAAAATACTAGTATGGAGGCTAACGTTGACATGAAACCCATTCTGGTTACAGCATACTGCTGCTTGAAAATGCTGCCCATGGACCAAGATTAGGAATTGCTGCACAACTGCTTTAGTGCTTTGTCAGGAATTCTGTAATTAGCTGTGCCATTCGATGAGCAAAAGTACATCCATTTTTCCTCTATCAACCCAGGTGCAAGTTAAAGCAAGTGTTTGGTTGATTTAAAGGAATTCAGCTTTAACCTTCAATTCTTCAAGTTCCGAAGCAAAGGATAATAAGCATTATTAGTCCTTCATATCTCCTGGAAGATTTACTTTTCCATAGCAGAATACTAACATGTACTTACTAGCTTCCTTAATCAAACACTAACCATATCTGTGTTTTTACAGATTGGTATCAAGATGTTTCTAATCTGCTGTTTTAAACTAGAATGTTAAATACAATTCCCAGTCTCAAAAAGAAGATAAAAATATGTAGCTTCTATTAAACGAGCGTGAAACAATGTTATTCTGCACTGGAGGAAATGGGAAGAGAGTTGCATCAGAAAAATCACAGTACTGGTATTTGTGGTATGTGTAGAGAGTAGATGACAGATGTTACAAACATCAGGAGCAGCATACATATAAAATAGACCAACTTTGACTTGTCTAAACCTGTAACTGTCTTGACATTAAATGGTTACTGTGACAGCCAAGAGACAAAAGACAAGAAATACAAAGTTATGTTCCACTCACAGAGATTCACTCCATCTCCTGCAGTAATCTTCCAGTATCGTATTCAGGTAATATAAAAATACAAGTTCATCTTTAGACACCACGTCTTTAGTTACAAAAGTAAACACATTAGCATAGACTTAAATCTGTTAGAAACCAGAGTTATGGCTACTCACTTCACATTCCATTAATAGACAAGGTAACTGAAATAAAAGTTCAACTTTTGTACAATGTGTGCATACAGAATTTCAGAGTTAAACTGACCATACAGGGTAAGCATTTTTTTTTTTGTTATGTTATTCTAAGAGAGAAGAAAAATAGGAAGTGTAATCCTAAAGCTGCAAAATTGGCAGGAAGACTCCAAAGCAAGCAAATTGCTTTGAACTCAAGAGTTTATATAACAGACACTATTACTCAAGTTATTCTCAGTTTATAACTTCTATTTTTAACAGATAGTTTACAGTATAAAGAGAGCAAGCCAAAAAGCTCTGCTGAAGCCAGTCATCTTGTATTCTCCTAATATACATAATAAAACTGGAACAAGTTGAATCCTAAAAATTACCCCTCAAAAATTAAGCGCCAGGCAGATATATTCTTGGGATGTTAATACCTCAAGAACAACAAAAACCAACCCCACAAATGCGGCAGACATTGAAGATTTGGAAATGTCTTTACTCTGAATGAATGAAAACAGAACTCCAAGGTGTCCGATCACATTAACTCTCCTCAGCACTCTGAAGAACTGACGGCATGACTCACCAGCAGAACAGTCACAAGCACTCAGCACATGGCCTGCTGTAATTATAGCCTTCACAGAAGGCATGTTCTAGTCCAATGTAAAATAACCACTTCAAAACAGAAGTACTGAGATCCCAGGAGGAGATATTTATAACACGAGAAACAAATGAGAGGAGATCAGAAAAATATACAAAGACAACGCTGTAGCTTTAAAATAGAGGATCTAATCATTTTTCTAGCAAGACTGTGAAGAAATGACTACTATACTAAAATGGCTGTTAAAAAATAGATAAATTACTGGATGCCAGTTCCTCTTGTCTACAATCACTGTTACTCACTACCTTCTCACTGTGGTAACACCTTCTTTTAATACATACGCCTTCAAGAGATGCGTGACCAAAGGAAGAAACAGGCACAGATACATAAACTGAGAACACTCGCCAGCAATCACCTTAAAGCCTAGAAGTACTAACTTACACTTATCCAAAGGTTTGTTTGCTATGAGAGTTGCTTCCAAACATCTGCCAAGATTCCATGGTTGGCACTTAAATCAACTGGAATTTACTTATTATCAGGAAACTCTTATAAACGGACCAGTTTAATTTTCATTTTTATCAGAATTAGTTAAGATAATTAAGATTTAAAGTTACAAACAAATGAACAGCTGTCCCAGATATAATACAACTTCAGTACAAACCTTTTTTCTTTTAAGCCCAATATTCAGAAGTAGAGGTTTTGACTGGAATTTTTCTTATCCTATATTAGTGTTAGGCAGGAGGTACATAATCCTTGCCGCAGAATCACTGACACAAAAATCCTGAGCCTAAGCACTTCCATTGAGCAGTAGAAAGCTGCTGAAGAAAAGCACTCAGAGTAGCATTAAAATAACAGGAAAGAAAACGATTTCTGAGAAAATGAAAAAATAAGATCCTATCCAACTAGAAAAGAATTCACCATAACTTTTAGGTACAGACTATGGAGCTGATGCTAAAAAAAGTGAAGTACATATTTGCCAAAAGATATTAATGGACCGTAAGTCCTGTATCGGCACCTCCAGCAGAGCATGTTCATCATGCAGTGAATAGATCCTTACCACTGTGTTATTTAAATTGGGATTGCATCTAGACCTGGTATCATAAAATTATTTGGGCTGGAAGGGACCACAGGTCTCTAGTCAGACCTCCTGAGCAAGGCAAAAGCAACACTGAATTCAGACCAGACTGTCAGAGCTTCCCCCAGCTGGGTGTTGGAAAGTCCCATGGACAGAGATCCACAGCTCCCCTGGGCAAACATACTAAAGCTCAATTACATCGCTCTCCATCCCCACATGCAGAAACCTTCTGTTCATTTTTACAGTTGTTTCTCATCATCCTGCTAACAACCTCCAAGAAGAGTCAGACTGCCTTTTCAATAACCTCCTTGGTAGGTACTAGGTTATTACGTCTCCCCTAAGCCATCTCTTCTTCAGGCAAAGCAGGCCCAGTTCCCTCTCACTTTTCCTAGCAAGTCATGGGCTCCAGCTCCTTGACCATCTTCTTTCTGCAACCATAACATCAATCTTATTTAGAAAGACTAGCCAGAAGCAGTTTGTTTTAAAGAACTTAACCACTTCAGATTGGGTCTTCTTATTCTTCTGCACTAAAGTTGGATTTGCTACTTCTGTAATCCACAAGTGCCATTAAAAAATTAGCAAGTCATGCACACTTTTGATAAAGACAGGCATTACATCCTGTAACAAGCTAGTACCCAAGTCATTTTGTTGCTGAGAGGATAGTAAGATGCATCAAAAAGCTCTTACACTTTCACACAAAGAACTTCCCACCCAAGCAGGTTAAGATTTCGGAAGCACCAAGCAAACAAATCCTAAACAGCTGGCATGTTCATTACTACTTGAAGTATTACTTAAAAAGACATTCCAAAATTAACACCTGAACCTTTCAATTGAGCTTTCTCTGTAAATTATGCATATAATTATTCAAGTCATTTGCGTTAATTATCAAAAGTTTTAACTTCAGCAAGCACTTGAGGCACCATGCCACAGGAAACAATCACAGTTAAGCATTATTACAGAGGTCTGAGCACTTTTATGTTTCAGATTTCAATGAACAGGTTTTTGTATAGCTTTTTTAGATGAAACAGATACAATGGCTGAAAATATTATTTGAATGCTTTGATAATACATGGAATAACAAGATACTTAGTACAAAAATGATGAATAGTCTCTCAGCAGTTTCCCCACACTTAAACAGGAGGAATAATTGCCTCCTGTCTGCAGGCAGAAGTTAACAGTTAAGCAGCAATTAAAGCATGGATGTTTGTTCCTAAGCATATCAAAGTAAGTATCAAAGATGGAAACACAGTGAACGGAAGATGATGGTCAAAGGTTTATAAATAACATGCTGACACTTTCATACTACAAATGGGCATTCAGTATGTCTGCAGTAATCTCCACTAATCATTTCTACTGATAAGACACAGGAAGAACTCAATCTATACAGAACCTTCGGCATAAAGAGAACTGAAATAGCAAGTGATGTACTAGGTATGAAGCAATAATGAAAAAGTCAAGCTATTAGAAAGTTACTGCTGTTTCAAACTTTTATTCTTCAAACCCAGTCCAAGATATACATAACTTTGCTTTTCCTGTCCTGTATCAACATCAGCTTCCAATCAGGCAGTAAGAACAGGGAACACCTTTTTTCCTTTCTAGTATAGGTTAAGCCAGCACAGCCTATTCTTTATTCTAATACTCTCTTCTAAGAATGCTTATCCTACTCTAGAGGAACATCAGTAAGCCAGATATTTCCAGTTGCCAATTGACTTCTACCACAGGTCAGGGAAAGTCCTCTTTCAAAAGAGCTTAACTGTGTTAATAAATAAAGAAAACAATTCCTTCAGAATACGTCAATGAAGAAAGGTGTGCTTGATCAGCACAAGTAGAACAGGCAGAATGAGTAAGTGCAAAGACAGTAAATAGCTTGTATAAAGTAAAAATACTACATACATCCTGTTAAGTGTTTTATGTTGTTTATTACTCTGCATATCTTATGTAGTTTACTCCACTCCTACAAAGATTTACTCATGCCAACTTCAGTCAGTGAGATTATTCACAGCACACAATATCCAGCACAAGTTTAAGTAGTTCAGGTCTTCAATGAAGGACCTCACTGCACTAATTGAGTTGTCCAGGTTGTAGCAGTAAGGTCTTAATCTGAAACTATGTCTTTGGTTATTGAAGGAGTAACAGTTAATTGTGAGAACAGACCTAAACCAGTGCCCATACTTACAAAGAGGGAAAAAGATTCATACCAACACAAACACCACCACACATGCTAACTGGAATTAAAAGAGCAACCAAAAATGAGGTACAAAAGCACTGCATATGCTTTTTTCTTTTTTTAAAAAAGTTACCAGATAATAATCAGATGACAGTTCAGAAAACTGAAATAGCCTACACACGTCAGCTATTTTGCAACTTCTGACCCTTCATTGCTAGCATTTTTCTGACAAACCAGTGCTCTGGCAAAGAGAAAATTTGTTGTAAGAATATTCCTCTCTTGATGGAGTAAGTAATTTGTTAAGACAACTACAATTCTGCATTTTATCTTCTAATTGCTTTTAAAGTCTACCTGCAATTTCAGCTCTACTGTCTCCTTTACATAAGGAATGGCAAGGGACAAAACAATCATATGACATTGCTCTAGTTTCTATCAAGAGGAGTTGCGTATCAACCACAGCTGAACCAACTACTAGCCATTCAGAAAACCAAACATGCCAATTCAAAAGCTAAACCATGCTTTAATTACCACATTGGTTCTTCAGCATGTACCCCCACAAGCCTTCAACAGATTATTTATCGCATTATGACTTGACTAGCATCTTTGTATTCTTGAAAAAACAGAAGGCAAAAGTGACCACAGTCTGGCCAGCTGGCAAATAAATGGGATGGAAGGAGCAGGAGTTGGTTTTAATTTAGATAGTAAAAGGATTACCACAGATTACTACCACAGAACATGCGTTTAAAAAACCCTGCAAAACAAAACCTACCATTCTGAAGCCTTAGCATAAGCAAATGCAAGAGCAATCTGCACATAATCCAGCTAAAGTCAAGAGAATATAGCTTAAAAATACAAATACGTTTTAGCATTCCAGCTCACATTAAGGTAAATATAGGCAGTGACACAGCTAGGAAAAAGCTAGTGTGTGGCTAAGCATTAGTTTTTTTGAAAACAGCAGACTGACCAGATTATCTTGACAAGCAAATAAAATATCTTTAATTTGACCACATTGAAGATTTTTTTTAATCAAATATTCACATTATCTGGGTTTTCTATCAATATGGGCTTGCCACTGACTTCACTATGGCAGGTACGTGTTTAATAACTACTCTTCAAAAATCTTACCACTTCAGAAAGCAACCGCTCAACCAACACAGCAAAAAGACTGCATAGTAAAATAAACAGTTACTAGTTTTGTTTTCTCATATTCATTCTAACAGCAATTCTGGCAAGACCCAGTTAAGTGTTCTTTCTGAAAGAAAGGTTAGTTGTACAGGATCACAGCCGGCTGATAGCCTGCATGTTATTCCCAGGACATTACATAAAGATATAAAACAGCAAACTGGCAAGGCGTACCTATAGACATAACCAAACTAAATTTACACATTAGTTCTGCTTTAAAACATAACTATAAAAAATAGAAGTCAAATTCTATTTGACAAGCAAATGACACCAGAAAAATACTCAGTATTTAAAGGATTAATTTTTTTATCAAGTAGAGCACCAAGAAATGCTAGAAAGTTCAAGTGCAAGGTCTTGCACCTGGGCTGGGGCAATCCAAAGCACAAATACAGGCTGAACAGAAACTGGATTAAGAACAGCCTTGAGGAGAAGGATTTGGTGGTGGTGCTGATGAGAAGCTCAACAGGACCCACCAATGTGTGCTTGCAGCCCAGGAAGGTAACTGTATGTGGGCTGCACCAAAAGAAGCATGACCAGCAGGTCAAGGGAGGTGGTTTTCCCCCTCTAGTCTACTATCCTCAGTCCCTGTCTGGCATATTGTACTCAGCTCAGGGGCCTCCAACACAAGAGGGACACAGACCTGCTGGAACAAGTTCTGAAGAGGCCACAAAAATTAGCAGAGCTGGAACCTCTCCTATGGAGACAGGCTGAGAGAGCTGGGCTTGTTCAGCCTGAGTAAGAATAGGCTCCAGGGAGACCTTAAAAGCAGCATTTCAGTACCTAAAGGGGGTCTATGAGAAATCTGGAGAGGGACTTCTTATAAGGACATGTAGTGACAGGATAAGGGGGAATGGCTTTAAACTGAGAGGGTAGATTTAGATTAGATACGAGAAAAAAATTCTTTACTATGAGGATGGTGTAGCCCTGGCACAGGCTGCCCAGAGTAGTTGTGGCTGCCCACCCCTGGCAGTGTTTAAGGCCAGGTTGGATGGGGTTTGGAGCAACCTGGTCTAGTGGAAGGTACCCCTGCCTGTAGCAGTGGGGTTGGAACTGGATGATCCCTTCCAAACCAAAACACGCTATGAAAGCTACCCAGAGGAATGAAAACGTTTGAAAAATGTTTTAAGAAGCCAGAATATCTGTTATGACAGGTGATACACAGGGTAGTTAGAAGAAACACGTTCAATTGGAAGTACTACTGTCAAAGAGCCCTGAGACACAGAAAATTTATAGGACCTAACTGAATAGAAAACAAAAAAGCCCACAAAAGGCCTGAAGGTTTCCTGTGCATCTCCAAAATTATATCTGAAATTACAGGGAGGGCTGACTCAGTTCACAGTGCTGGCATAATAAGCACAAGACTTTCACTGTAAAGGTTCACCATCCTAATACCATTCTGAATATTTCTGAGTACTTCCTTAAAAAATTCTTCTACACTGAAAGTACGTATAGCACATCAAATGGCTACTGCCTGTTAAAATTCGACAAATGCATTAGGATTGACTTTCAAGTAAAGTTTGCCCTGTGCACTCAATAGTGTAATAGCTATAATTTCAAGTCATTTTCACATAATTTGGCAATTTTATTTAAATAAATCCTGAAAAATTATTTTACATTAACAACATATAAAAAAACCCAAAACACAAAGAAAAAACCCCACTGCCTCAATTTCATTTTTTTTAAAATGGAAATTCCTATAATTGTGTCACTTATGCATTAAGCCACCACAAATTAAAATTAAAAATAATAAAAACCCACTACTTTGACCACTAACTACTGCCTTCAAATGCACACATTAGCCCAGGAATATGGCCCTTTACCAGAAACTGCAAAGAATTCTGCATGCAGAAAAGTCCTGATGACCATTATCTAGGTCTGCTATTTAAACATGAGCTGGAAGAAAAAAATTGCAAGAGGGATGGAAATTCAAATTTCAATTTCAGTTCCAATTTTGAGTCCAGAAAGGATCACTATAATAATCTGGATTAGTTTCCTAAATGCTACAGACAAGAGAAATCCAGAATGTAGTGTCATTTCATGGTCACAGCTACTTCTCATACTTCTTTATGCTGTAGCCAGTCCTTCAGGCAAGTATAAAATCCTTAGCTAGAAAAATCAAACAACAAACTTCTTAAATACCTTAACAGCTATTTACCTTCTTTGTTACAAACGCATGGTTAGCTACCAGTCTGAAATTATGCAGGGAAAATAAAGGATGATAAAGCTCAAAATGTATAAAAGAAAGATGAACCTCAAGCTCTGACTCTTGTATACAAAGCAGTGCATACATTCAGATCTGCAGCAACACCTTACTCCTGATAAAACAGGAGTTAGGTGCTGCTGCGCCCGGTAGAACCTGGTTCTACTCCTGGTAGAAAGAAGTAACCAGTCTGTGTGACCATCTAGGTATTGTAAACAACAACAAACAACAAAAACCCACCCTATTTTTTTCCCCTTTTAAACTATTAGAATCAATTCTTATCTTTCACTAAACAATCCAAATTTGATTTCAAAGTATGTGCTTTTTGTTAAGTTACAATGCATTAACAGTTACTCTTCTGCTTTTGCATATTTTTTCCTCTTACCCAGGAAAACAACCATCTGTCATTAGTAATAAAGATAACAGGGTAGAAGAGGCATTTCAACCCCTCAGAATCTCTACAGATGATTCATCCATGGGTTGTGTCCCTTAAGGTGAAACAGAGAAAGTTTATTTTGATCATCACCACATACAACATGAAAAGTTATGTACAACATTCAGAAATACCAGATGAATGAAAATTAATTCCTTCCAGTGTAACACTGCTCTGTAAACCTAATATGTAACAGAAAAATTATTTACACTGACTGCATTTTGAGGGCTCGATTACTCCCAAGATCCTTCTATTGGTATTGTACTACACACTGAATTAAATTGAGATCCTAAACACTTGGCTCCTTACCACTCCATTCACCACTTCTTACGCTACTGTTGCTAAAGTTTCCTATATTAAGCCCTGTAAATTCTTACATGAAGGCCACAGTCTTTCTTCATGCCTCCTTTTACACTACCTAGCTACTTACAACTTTTTCCTCCACTGTCTTATGTTATTAAGGAAGTCAGGAAAATCTTTCCAATTGTTTTAGATCGTATCAACTCTGGTACTCAAAAGTTTACTGGAAAAAGTCTTTTAGAAGGGCCAGAGATACAAATTACAATTTCACAAAGCTGCAAGGATACAACAATATTAAATGTACATCAAACCCACATATCCATTACATATAACAACTGAGGAAGAGTAAACTAGTTTGGCCAATAGTTATTTCCCTTTTTTTAATTAACTGTTTAATTTAACAGTTGCTCACAACACATATTATAGAAAGAATGCTACAGTGATTTCCTAAAAAGATGAACTAGGACCTCATGGTATAACAGCTACAGAGAGTGGAGAATCCGCTCAGAATATCAAGGTTTCCTAGAACTCCAAAACAAAATATTACGTATTATTGGACTACAAATGTCAGGATTGAGATTTATTTTTCTATTTTTAGTTTCAGAGGAGTCGATTTCTTAACACTCTTCCAGATCTTTTCCATCCCCTCATCAGTCCTGTCATCCTCCCAACTCCTTTTGTCTTCCTTAACTCTTCCTTTTTATTCCCTACATTCACAGGAAGTGTATCAAACTGAATATTTTCCTGATTGTATTTCCAAAAGCCTACTTCCTTCCTGTTATGTATTGGAAATGCACTTATGGTTCCTGGCTGCTAGCCTCCTTGACAGGCATCACTGTAAATTATAACCTAAATCATCCCCTTGTCATCTCTTACTTCTTCAGGTTTTCTTAAAACACAGACACAACTTTCTCTCATTCCTTCCCCAACTCACTTTTATCCTCTTTCTACATCAAGGTGAAATTTCTCATCCTCACCTTCCAGGCTGCACAAGCTCTGCTCATCTCACATGCCTGATGACAGCCTGTATTTCACTAAATCCTCTTTCCTTAGAGATGACATGGAAAGAAAAACACCAGGGTTTCAGGGGTGGGCGTTGATTATTTTGGTTGTTGTTGCTGCTTGGTTGATTACTTTTGGTTTGGGCTTATTTTTTTTTTTTGTCACTGATTTGTTTTGGTGGGTTTGGCTGTTTTGGGTTTTTTTCTTATGAGGAAAACATGACAGGTTCATCAGCAGGAGCCTGATTCTGTTTGGGTGCCCACCCACCATCAGAGATACCACACTATCACAAATCCTGCAATAACAGGCTGCCTGGTTTTGTTGTTTAAAGGGACAGGTCTTGAGGACTTCCTGGATGACTCAAAATTATAACTAAGTATTTTAAACTATCAGTGGAAGAAGGTGAAAGTACTACATATTCAAACAAAAGCATAAAGATAAAAATAATTTAAGAGTTAACAACTGTCCTTCCTCCCCTACGTTCCAGTCAAAATAGTTTTTAGGCTGCACTTTTTAACACCACTCCAAAAAGCAATTACAGCCTCTCCCCATTAACCATAAAACCAGCAACAAAACAGACGGGGCCTGCTAAGCTTTGGTCGTCTTTTGGTGCTTTATTTTACGTGCATGCCAGTGCTTTCCATACCTGCTGTATCTCCCAGGCCCACAGAAACCGGAGAGCCTTCTGCACACCTCCACCCTTCTTCCCAGAACCTGTTTCAGTCCGGACACACCTCCTCCTGCCCAAACCCTGCGGCCCATACCCTGCATACCCCACACACCGCCGCGGAGCGCACACCGGTGATCGCGGCACCTTTCGCAGCTTCACGAAAGCGCTTGCACGACTTCTCCCCGACCACCAAACTTCCCAGAGAACACGAAATGAGCCCGAACGCGTGCCACTGGCCCAGGCCCTGTCCCACTGCCACCACGACTCGGACTCCAGCCAGCAGAGCAGCGGGAGCCCCGCGCCCGAGCGGCCCGCCCTCCGTCCCCCGCAGCCCACCAGCGGCAGTCCGAGAGACGCAGGTGGCTCACATCCCACCCCCGAAGGTTCCATCCCGCTGAACCCTCCCCGTACCTGTCCATGGACTGTGGCAGGGCCAAGCCCGTCTGCTCGGACATGGCTCACGGGAGGAAGAGCGGGCCTAGCCGAAGGCCCAGAGCCTGACAAAGGCGGCCCTGGCGGCTACAAAGCCACACGTCACAAGCGTGGAGATGGAGAAAGGGAAGCGAAAGGAAGGGCAGCAAAACTACCGTCCTGCGGGGCTACCCCTCCTTCCACAGGCGGGGACGAAGCGGACAGCCGGTAGCCGATACAGGACGGAGCCCTAAGCAAGAGCTGCGCGGCCCAGGCCGCCGCGCCGCCGGGGCGAGACACAGAGCGCGGCCTACTGTGAGGTAAGCACCGGCGCGTCACCACCGCCTGCCCGCCCACCCACCCACCCCAGCACGTCTGCGCCAGGGAACGGGCGGCCGCCCCGCGACACGCTGGGAAGTGTAGTTCTGCCGCCGCCGGGAGTTTAAAGGTCCGGCTGGGCGCGCTGCGCTCTCTCTTCCTCCCGGGGTACCGCTCCCTGCCCTATGCCTCTCCTTGCTGCTGCCACGTAGTCGCTGCCCGGCACATCGCGCGGGCAGGTAGGGAACGCGGCGGCGGGGTAGCGGGGGTACGCGGGGAAAGGTCAGCACCCGGTCCTTCGCCCGCAGCGGTGGCTGCCGCTCCCGCACACACAGTGCCCGCCGCCGCCCCGAGGCTTCTGAGGGCCTGAAGGGATGGGGGAGTGGGAGCGGCCACCGCTCTTCTCGCGCAGCGACCGTTGCCTTCGGCGGTGGGTGAGGCGAGAGGCGCAGCACCGATCCCGCCTCACGGGAGGAGGGAAGTGGAGAAAGGCCGGGCCGCCGCCTCCTCTGTGCCCTCGGGGGGGCTTTCGGGGCAGGAGCTGCACCCCCGCCATTCCTTCGCCTGCCGAGCAGCTGAAGGTAGTTCCAGCCCACTGCTTGGCGGGTCGGCCTCCCGGGGCCTGCCCTTGGGGCGGAGAGGCCAGGGGAAGAGGTGACCCTGCCAGGTATCTGCCCCAGCTGGCTGCCGAGACGGGCGGAGGTTGGCACTGCGGCAGGGAAATTAATCCGGTTTTGTGGGCTTGCTGGCAATGACGGGCACAAGCACCCGGCGCCCTTGTAAGTGGCCCGTCGTGCTCGATGGAGGCCTGGTAGCCACTGGCTTCTGTACGCAAGTGGAGTGAGGCGTGGGACGGCTTCTGGTAATGACGCTGCTCTCGCTTCGGTTTGTAGGCGTACTTCCTAAAGGAAAAAAAATTCCTTTTGAAGTGCTTTTGAAATTTGCTGTATGTTCTGAAGTCAGAACATCCTCTCAGTGCGAGTCTTGGAAATTTAGAAGCTGAAAATCCTTTAAAGAAGAAAGGGGTGGATAGCACTTGGAGAGAAGTTGCCTTTCTATTTATTTCCATTCTGGATGTCTGTCTCCTGCTGTTATTTTTCAATCTGAGTGTATGCGTATTTGCATGCATGTAAAGGCTCTCATAATGTCACATTCCCCTAGCAAAGGCTGATATCTTACTTTTCAAAGGCACTTGTGACAGTCCAAATTCTTGGGAAGATTAATTAATGAAGATAAATTTTGAATTTTCCTTTTCATGTGATATACCTAAAATTATTTTTTTTAATAGCTCTTTTAGTTATTTTTGTTTCATGTAAGTAGTCCTGGATACCTCATGTAAATTGCAACTTTGTTGTACTGTAGTTGCTGTACATGGTAGTAATTTACAGGGCCAACCCCACAACTGTACAACTGCATCAACCTATATCTGTTCTTGGTTAGGACAAGTAGCATTTACATGGTAGATATACACGTCTATAGAGATCAGGTAGAATAGAAAGGAGACTTTAATGAATGTACTGGATTCTTTGGCTGTGCTGCCTTAGTTAAGCAAAAATCAGTCTGGTTTTCAGAGTCTTTATTGAGATAAATGTATTGTAAAAATGTGTGAATATCAGGACTTGGGCTTAACGTCTATATTACACCTGTGGAGTAGGGAGTGTGTTGTTTTATTTTCTAGTTGCTACAAATATCATAAACAGGAATGCTAAAGTAATTACAGTGATGTAAATGCTCCTTACAAGAAGTATGTATAGAAGCAAGTAGGCAGAAGGTGTCATGCTGACATCCTGTCCCAGAAAGCTAATTTATTAAGTACTTATTCTTAGGACTGTAAAATTTAGTTTTGCTTGTACTGCTAAGAAGTCTTAGATGTACAGTGGCTTGAGTAAACCATGTGAGCATGTTTTCCTGGAAGAGAACCTAATACACACTGTCCCAATTACAGCTGTTTGTGAAACGTAAGAGCAATATTATATACCAGAGTTTCTGGTTCCTAATCTTGGTCTGGAATAAGTACATTGTCTATTGGCCAGAGCACCGATCAGCTAGACTGGCCATATGCTTAGGTTTTATATATTTATTCTAAAATGTTACAAATAGAAATAGGGAAGCTGGTTTTATCCTTAGGTTTATGTGACATGAGAAGGGGTAATGATTTTAAACAAAAAGAGGGTAGATTTAAACTGGATAAGGATGACTTTTTTTACTGTGAGGGTGATGAAACCCTGGAATAGGTTGCATAGAGAGAGAGGTGGTAGATGCGCCATCCCTGGAAATATTAAAGGTCAGGTGGACAGGATTCTGAGCAACCTGATCTAGTAAAAGATGTCCTTGCTTATTGCAATGGGGTTTGACTTAGACGACCTCTAACAGTCCCAACCCAAAGATTCTATAATTATGTGACTCTATAATGGCAGACCTCTTAACATTCCATAAAAAACTTAAAGATCCTGAAATCTACAAACTGATTTGTGCCTGTTGGACCGCTTGGGGTGTATGTCCTCTATTTGTCTGCTCTTCTCAGAATCAAAGTCCTAAAATACATTTATAAACATTTCTAAATTTAAGGGAAAAAAATCCTTATTCCCTAACAGAGCACGAATTGTCATTCCATCCTCATCTCTTTGCCTTAACAAGACCAGATATGCAGCTGCTTTATTCAAATGCTTGGTTTATTCTCCCTAACAATCTCCTTCAATTCACTCTCCCTCATTCCCTTTGTCTTCTTTTTCTTGCCACTTTTTGTTCTTTATGCTTCCACTACAAATTTCATGTTGCTTTTGGCAGTTTTTTAATTTTTTTAAACTATTTTTTCCTGTATCATCCCTTAATATATTCTTCTTTGTTCCTTCCTTCTGTCTCCATGAAGTTCATTGCACTGTCTTACTGTGTCCTCTCTTCACCTGATGGTAGGTGCATTTGAGCCTGGAGGGAACTCTCCTGGAAAGGCTCCCTTTTGCCAACGCAAAGTGAGGAAAAAGGGTTGCTGTTAATTGATTTGAAGGGGCTCACCTTCACTGGTGCTAAGTGGAGGTGGCAGACATTTTGGATTGAATAAAACTGCACATCTGGAGGCAGGTATACATCTTAATGAATATCACCAAAACCAGTATCAGCTATTTAGGGTTTAAGATTGAGCCCTAAATTTGGCTATCAGATTTATGTCAAAAGATCAACCCTGAAAATACTAAATTGTTTCCTAACAAATTTATACAGATTTAAACTTATTCACTGTTTTCAATAAAGCTTAGTACCCTGGCAATATGGATATTCTATTTTGGCAAAACTGCATTTTTAACTGCTATGATAGTAATGTGTAAAATTAAATTACAAGATCAGTTAGGCATTTTTTATCTAGTTGATAACATCTTAAAAAGAAAAAAAAAAGAGCACTCAAACTAAAATGAAACATATAAAGTGAGAAAAATGTTTCTACAATAAAACTATTTTTTTTGGTAACATAATACTTCATCTTAATCTTCAAGCTAGTTGGAATATTCACTTCTGGCAAAAACACTAGCATGGTTTGTTAGTCAGAGTGGGCTTAAATTGCTTAATAATGAATTTGATAAAATAAAACCACACTTGATACAATGTTAACTGAGTTAGCTAGGCTTACTTAGGCCTTTTTTACAGTTGTTTCTTTGGAACTGGCCCATGTCAAGTAATGCAGATAGCAGAATTAAACTCCTGTGTTCTGATACAGCTGTCGTTACTATCTTTTAACTTCCAGTTATGAAAGAATTGCCTGGTAGAAACAAAAACCAGTTTCTTCTAGTGGCCAATTGATCAAAACCTGTCTTTATGTCCTGGTATTCTTTGCTTTTGGAGCGCTGCTCCATTTGTGAATATCGTAAGAAGCACTCTCTTTATCTTACTCATTGATCTATAAAGTGAAGCTGTCTCCTGGGAAGAGCTGTCAGTAAGGGTGTGGTCCCTTCCACATGAATCTTCAAATCATCTGGAAAGCAATAACCCAGAAGTAAATAGGAATGTAAAGGGGGGATACAGAACGCCTAGAGCTACCCCTGTGATAGCTGGGATATTTCAACAAATGAGTTTTTTTCAGCTGCTGTAATAAAGCAGATTTCCTTCCCATAATGATTCAGAGTAGCACAAACAGGTTAGAGCAAGTGTTGAGAAACTCTTAATTACAGCATTGCTTTAAGGCAGGCAGACCATACAGTCCAACATTAACAGAAGGTAGAAAGTAGCATGTAAGTGTTTAACAACCCATTTTCAACTGCCCTAATTTATCTTCCTCAGCTTTAATCATGTCTTTTCACCAATAAAGCTAAGCATATTTCATAATTTGAACAATCAGCTTGCACTTTTATTAAATATTGATATTTTCACACTAATGATTTCAACTATATAATTTCTATACAAGCATTAGTATTTACTTCTGCATACTTAGTATTAAGAATAATTATCCAGAATAAATATCCAGAATAGCTCATGCGACAGTACAAGACAGAACACAAATGCCAGTGAATGGAATTCTGAAAATTTTACCTGACCTACATTAACCATCAAAATATTAATACAAGAGGAATGTCTGTCAGGCTGCGTATTGATGTGGAGGTTGGACATATGTGGGTAGTGGGAGGTAGCTGAAATGTGGAACCACGGTGGACAGAGCAGATGGAATGTTGCATAGTAAAATTTGCACCTTCCTTTTTTTCCCAAGTAGCTTTTTTTTTTTTTTTTTTGGTAGAATTTTCAGTGTAGTAACTCAGTAATGAAAAAGTGGTAACTTGGAAATTGGAAACTGTTCAAATAATACAATGTTTTGGCTGTGTGCCGATTTTAATTTGGTTTAAATTTTCATACTCTACCTATTTATGTTTGCGTTTCAGAATATTGTTAGGAATTGTATTATGGCAGGTTATTATTTAATATTTTCTTCAGCTAAGCAACATGATGCAATTGCCTTTGTAATAGCTGTATAATTTATAGCTGGTATGAGCTTATAATTAACTTCTTATACTGGAAGTTTGGGAATACTAGTACTGTTTCTTGTGAAGCTATTGCTCTTTGAATAGGTAGCTATTTGATCAGGTTAATAAATTAAACTCTTAAAATCTCTTATTTAGTTACTCGGGTTCAGCTCAATCTGACAGATATTTATTTTCTTAGAGCTGGTGATTCAGATTGCAGGAATCTTCGGTGGAAAGAGAGTGTTTGCGTATTTCTTTCCTCTTAGAGCCCTCTTCCTTTCAGGATAGGCAGCAGTGAAATGCCATCTATAGCTAAGACTTCAACCCCCAGGATTCCGTGGGAGAGCATGCGCTGAAAGCTTCCAGTTGTCAAAGTGCTCTTGCCAGTGGTCGACTATTTGTCATATACTAAACCTGAAAGAAGAAAATAAATATACTGTCATTTTGTTGATCTTTAAATACAGAAAATCCAAAGGTAAACATTCCTTGCAAATTTTTGTGTTGACTGCGTGGGTTACTGCATGCAAATAGAGCTGCTATTGTTATGGGGATAGAGATTTCCTGTACTGGATTTTAAATTTGTACAATACTTACACCAGCAAATAATCAGGAGGTACTGCATTAGTCCAACATAGACATTGGCTGGCCTGTCTTTCAAAGTCATCTATTATCCAGTGTTTTTTCCATTCAGACTGGCTTCTTTCATTAGAGGTAGGTCTTGACCTTGACAAGAGGGTTGAATTGTGCAGTGATTTCTACCTTTAAGAAATCATATGAAAATAATGTGTATTACAGTCCTAAGGATAAAGTTCAGAACCAGCTAGCTAAGTCAAGGTACATGTTTGAAACTAGTGCTGTGCTAGCCACTATAGATAACCTGGTGACTAACTGATTTAAATATACTTTATTGATGACAGAATTTTAGCATTTCAGCTGCTATGCTTTTCTCGCTAAATATATTTTCATATTGATAGCTCAGAACCAGGGAACGGATACATATAATCATTTTCTCTCTCTCGTATGTGGAATCATCAGTAATTTTATGTAGCCTTAGGAGTAATAGTGTTTTTTGATAGAAATTAAGCTAATGGATAGTAACACAGAGCTTGGTATATTATGGCTTACTGCTTTAAACTGCCTCACAAGGTTTTCTGCACCCCCAGCACCAGCAGAGCTTCTTGTTACAGATGCAATAGTTTTCTCCATTCTGCATAGGAACTTGTCTTCATGTTGTCTCACTCTGTAGTCTGTTCATGAGCCCTTGCTGTTCAGTTTACATATTGAACAGGTAAATAAGAGGAAACATGAGCAGTAAATTAATAGCAGAAACCTGTGCAGACACTCATTTTAACTGGAGTGTGTGTAAGGCTTAGGAGATTTAAAAGAAATTAAAAAAAAGAAACAAAAAATGTTAAAGGTACACATGAGCCATCTGAAAACTGTTAATGTCAGAAGGGAGACGGTTGTTGATTTCAGTCTTTGTCACCTTTCTTAAACAGTTAATTGATGTGGCTTTACTTTGTAAAACAACAACCCTAAAATAAGGCAATCTTAGGAATGTACATGTCATATGATTAATTTGAATGCAATTAGGTATTCAGCAATTACTATCTTTTACATAGTTAATTGAAGTGATTTTTGTCTCATTTGAAGTATTTCTGAGATTGAAAATGATCTCTTTAATTGACTAAAAGTTTGCAAAATGTGGAGGTTCCCATTCTAGTTTATACAATTGCTGTTCATTGCTGTCTATGTATACATTGGTATCACTGTGTTTCAAAAATCAAATTATATTATCTGTCCTATTTCATATGAAGCCCCTTTTCTAGCAGATACAACTCAGCCATTCTACACACATTTCTTTTAGACTTTAAACTTATGTATTGATTTAGCAAATAATTTGCATTATTAGTCTCTGTCTTGTGCATATAAAGATGGCTTTTAAAATGTGACATGTCTGTATTTTAAGTATTTCAATTTGCCCCATTTTTATTTTTCATTGTAAAAGCATCAGAAACAGCATAGTATGATAATACCTCCAATATCTGTGCATTTGGACCTTACTTTTCTTTTTTTCCAATGAACAAATTACTAATGATTTAATATATGTAGAAGTACAGGGAGTAGAAATACCTTTAAGCAAGGGAGTGCTTTGATGTTTTATACGGGAAGATCGTAAGATCGCTGAAGGCAAATGTAACACCCGTCGGTGGCTTTGTACATGAAGCGTCTCTCCCCACCCACCCCCAACCTCCTCCACGCCGTTGTAATCGCTTCTCATGCCGTAAGCAGGCAGCGAGCTGTGCGGCCGAAATAGGCCGGAAAACGATTGTGCAGCTCAGAACCGCTCCTGCATCAGTGCGAGATTTCGTGTGTGCTTTCTCTGATAAATTTCAGTAATTGAAAGCTTGTTTGTTAATTGGGGAAAATCGGTACCCGGCTCCTTTAAAGGTCCCTTAATAGAAAAGGGGGTGGAGAAGAGAGAAGGCTGGTGTCTTTTTAACCTTGCTGAAGGACGCAGCAGTATTTATTGACGTATGCAAATAACCAGGGGGAGGAGGTGGAGGAGGAGGAGGGTGCTTGGAAAAACAGGAACCAGAATCAGTTTCTCATTGCAGGGTGAGAGCTCTGAGTTCCGGTGTAAGAGAAAAGAGACGTGGCGAAATTGCTGTATATCTCTGCCCTATAAGCACATCTCATTTAGACTGAAGGGAAACAAGGCATCAAAAAGGGTGAAGCATCTTAAAAAATATTTTAAAGGCAGTCTAGCACGATCAAAGGTTACATATTCCTAAATGGGGGAGGGGGAAGATTAAGGGTTTGCCTTGCAATTTGCTGTAGCATAGCACTAGCAATAGAACGAGATTTTTGGCTGGCAAATGATTAAACCAGCCTGGTTTGTGGTATGAATGACAACGTTAATAATCTGTCTTTGTGGTTTTTTCCCCTACTGTTTCAGCTGCGCAAACCATGCAGGATGATTTACTGATGGACAAAAGCAAAGCCCAGCCCCAGCAGCAGCGGCAGCAGCAGCAGCAGCAGCAAGATCCAAACTCAGCAGAAGCCCCCTCTACACCCATCTCGTCGGAGACACCGAAACCAGAAGACAGCAGTTCAGTGACTAGTATCGGCACATCGGCTCCTTCACAAAATAGCAAGGAGAAGATGCAGATGGAGTCTCCCATTTTGCCTGGCTTAAGCTTTCACCAGCCTCAACAAGAACCTGCAGCCGGCACCTCCTTGTCTCCCTCCTTCGGCAGCACCTGGTCTACAGGGACCACAAACACGGTGGATGATAGCTTTTTCCAAGGGATTACTCCAGTCAATGGGACAATGCTTTTCCAGAATTTTCCACACCATGTCAACCCTGTATTTGGTGGCACTTTCTCACCTCAAATTGGCCTAGCTCAGACTCAACACCACCAACATCAGCAGCAGCAGCAGCAAGCTCAGCAGCAGCAGCAGCAGCGGAGGTCACCTGTAAGCCCTAATCAGGCACCTTTCGCCCAGAGAAATGCTGCTTACAGCCATCAGCCCATCATGACCAGCAAACCGTCTTCCTCCTCTGTCTCCTCTTCTTCTTCCTCCAGCTGGAATAATCATCAAAATGCAGCTTGGAGTACACCTTCCAATCCTTGGGGTGGGCTGCAGGCTGGTAGGGACCCTCGAAGGGCAGTTGGAGTGGGGGTCGGCGTGGGAGTGGGGGTCGGTGTACCCTCTCCCCTCAATCCCATTTCACCCCTTAAAAAACCGTTCTCCAGCAATGTCATTGCCCCTCCGAAGTTCCCACGGGCTGCACCCTTAACCCCCAAATCCTGGATGGAAGACAATGCGTTCAGGACGGACAATGGCAACAATCTGTTGCCCTTTCAGGTAAACGACCACATGCACCTTCTACATGGTGACAGCTATCACAAAACTGTATTTTTTACAGGGGTGTATTTCATGTTCTGAGAGGCATCTCCACAACTCATATTTGCATGAATTAATAATCTTATGTGAAAGAAGTGGGTTTGATCCTAGGGAGTGGGTACACAAAGATTCTAAATGCTGGCTTAAGGTTTATAGTCTTATTTTTCTTGTAACTTAAATGTGACAGGGCTTTTGGTTTTTGGGGTGGGGGTTGTTGTTTGGGGTTTTTTTGTTGCCTTTTTTAGCATCTGAAAGGTAGTAGCCTTCCTTTGTGAAAACCAGATTTGGCGGGCTGTGTTCTCTTGGAGCTATATGCTATATTTATTTTTGTTCATATTCTCCTATAGGTGAGAAACAGGAGATATTAGAATTGCTAGCTTTGGTTTTCTAACAGACCTGTTGTTTTTCACTGAAGATGCTTCTTTACCTGAAATCCAGTTAATTAATTTACCACCACTGAAAACCTAGTTGTCCTTATGTTGTGGTGGGATTTAACGAGGAGTGTGGTAGCATGAAGTATACATATGAAAAGCTGTATATGTCTGATATGTACACCCTGCTCTTACATTCAGAGTGGAGGTTTTTAATACATCTAGAAGGAGTGTGGGTGTGTATGGAAAGAGTGGCGTATCTGTCCTTTCCAGTAAGGAAATGCCTAATACAACTGACGTGATTTAGAAACAGCAGGGAGGTACTGTAGAAAATAAAGCATTTTATGCTGTTCAAAATATTTGCACAGAAAAGAGACAATAGGACACGACCTTCAGAGCCATATTGCAATGGAGTCTATTTACTAGCTACATAGCTCTGAAATATTTAAAGCTGCAGTGCCCTTCGCTGTTTTTATCTGTGACGACAAAGCAGATCAATTGCAGCTGAAACTGGGCCACATAGAAGATTTGCAATTTTAATGCAGAATGAAACCTGTCATGGTGTGAAATCCATTTTAAGTTGAAATAAGCAGAGCATGCACTTGCAGTTCTGTCTATACAAGGTGAAGGGAATATCAAATTTCTTCTCGGTTAGTATTTATTCTCAGACAAATCAGAATTTTCTGTTTTGAAATATAGTGAAATCATTTCTGTATGCTTTCTCTTTAGGTAACTGCTTTCTCTTTAGGTAACTACTTTCACAACAAAGTATTAACTCTCAAACATTTTCAACTTATCAGTGTGCTAAGAATAGCATCTAGGTTGACAGTATTAGAAACAAGGAAAATAAAAATCAAACACCACCCCTGCCTTACTTTATGAGATTGTTGAAGTAAAATATATGCATTCCTGTGCACTTTCCAGTCCCATTCAAAGAGGGCACCTTATAGTCAGCCTTGAAATTTCATTTTGCTGCTTCATTCTGGTTAAAGGGAGAGTTGCTAATTTTTTATTGGCTACCCTAAATGAAGGCGGGGTGGCTTCTGGTGAACTGCTGGTCAGTGTCTCTAAAGCACTGGAGTCTGGAGAAAGATTAGACACAATATGCCTGGTAAAGCTGCTATGCTGCACAGCAATACAAAAGCTAATTAATATAGCTCCCAGTATTTTTTTTAGGAGTTGGAAATGTGTTTCAATTTACAATTATTTTATTTAAATTGTCTACATGTAAGACATTACAAATTCTTGATAGAATTGAATTAGTAGGGAAAACAACAGTAAATGTTCTTATTTCTGTGGTTTGCTTGGTGAGATGCATCTTTAAGGAATACACAGCTTTATTATTGTTACTAAATTGTCGCAAATTCAACTAGCAAATACTCATCAGTAGGGGAAAAAGTAATAGATAAATGTTTTTAAAGAAAAGTTCTTTTGAGTTTAAGGTTTTGAAAGGCTAAGGTATTAGCCAACATGTACATCCAGAAACTTGTTTTCTTCTCTGTGAATTTAACCTGTTATTTTCCTGTTCAACTGAAATCAAATACTTCGACTATTCTCAGCACCAGCTGGAATAACAGTCTGCTTTCAGACTCTGAAAATTTGTAATTTTTTTCCTATTGGGCTGTTTTAAATGCAAGCTGCCAGATTTTGCATACAAGGTTGTAATATGGTGATGTTGATTGCTCATATACTTAACAAATTGCCAAAGAAGTCTTGAAATTGTACTATCAATAGGAGGTAATTGTTTAGTTACATGGATAAAAATGAAATTCAAATTCATATCAGGCTTTAGTGCTGCCTGGGTTCTGGCTGCCTTTTTTTCTCTTCTTTTTAAATCCCTCCTTCCTCTCCTCCCCCCATTCTTTCCCCTCAGATATTGGGCAATATGTTGACACAGTAACTTCTGCTTGTCAGCACTATCAAGAAATTCTGGCAGGTTTATCCATGTACATCTGCCACCCTTCATAACTGAGCATTTTTGATCTGCTTCAGAAATACCTCTCAAACTGGCTAGCAAGTCATCAGTGAATTCTTTGTGTTAACCCATTCTTTTATGTTGCGATTAGAAGACTTTTAAAAAATTGTTTTATATTTAATTAATTCCTTAAGAAGACAGGAAGCTCAAGATGTTCTAAATAAAAAGAAAATATTAATGTTCACTGGTTGAATTAACATCAGTGATACTTATTTTTTAATTCAGGTCTTTGCAGTGATAAAAAATTTTAAGCAGAAAAACTGTATAATCAAAATTTGTTATCTGGGTAAGTAATAATTGAAGAGAGCTGATACTCACCTACTGATAGATCTAGTTCTAGGAAAGAATGTTGAATTGGGAAAATGTTTCATATAAGAGCATGCACATAAAGCAGTATGCTGGATGTCTTCTTCCCTGAATTTGAGTAGTATGTTAGTGTACCTTGCATGTTAAACCCAGTTGGCAGCTTTCCCAAGGAGTTGTGCTGCAGAACATATCAGAACATTTAAAATATAAATTAATGGAAATTCTGTTGGCATCTGCCTTGTGATTGGTGTTGAAAGGCAACTAAAAATGCTTTGAAGGAGACAGTTTTCATGTACTTAGGAAAATAGCACTAAATAAAGATACAAAGCTGATGATTGAAAGGAAAGAGGAAAAAAAGCAATCAGTCTGGAATGAAATGTAATGTAGCAGGTACATGTTGGAGAGAAGATCTCAGAAATAGTTATGGAGCAAGGCCAGATATAAAATATAGAAGCGTGACCAGTTCATTATTCTTAACATTCTTCAGCTTCTGAGTGGTTCAGGTGAAGGTCCTCTGTTGCAATTGTCATGTGACAATCAGCAGTGCTATGCCATTGCGCTAGGTGATCCTCATTTCTGGCATTTGGGGTTGAGTGGTATGACCTGATTGTCCCTGGGACCTGCACAATGGTTCAGCTCTTTTTTTTACAGCAGAGTGGTGGGGCTTGAAGAGAGCTGATATCATCTTGTGCTTCTGAGCTGCTCTCAAAATTCTGTTTTCCCTTCACTTGTCTTAGGTATATAGTGTGTTTCTTTTGGCCATGTGAAGATATTGGGACACAGCTTGTGGGGTTAGGAGTATTGATAGTGCCTGAAATAGATACTTGGAAGCATGGATGAGAAATTCTCTTAATGGTGGAGAAGATAAAAAGGAATTAAATGTTCGGATACCAGTCTGCTAATTAAGAAAGCCTACCCCGTGAGATTCAGAGGACTTGGGGGTGTTGGTTGATGAGAAAATGAACATGAGCTGGAAGTGTGCACTTGCAGCCCAGGAAGCCAGCTGTATTCTGCACTGCATCAAAAGGAGTGTGACCAGCAGGTTGAGGGAGGTGATCCTGCCCCTCTACTCTGCTCTTGTGAGACCTCACT
>JARCZZ010049567.1:0-12304 GCA_030323915.1 Brotogeris chrysoptera | reverse complement strand
GAATATGTATGTCTAGTGACTATATAGGACAGCTCATTTAGCAGTTGGGGGACACACGCTAAGTGGAGCTATCCCCCATGTCTCCCAGTGTCACAATAAAGAATGCCTGCTTGTCAACTTGAACTTTGTTGGCAAGTTCCTGGAGATTTCTCTGAATCAGTACTGAGAAAAAAACTCCACTTAGAAGTTGTCCATGATAATAAATTATTATTGAATTTTATCTCATTGAATGACTGAAAATAATAATGTCACTTTGGACAAAACCAAATGGTGATACTATCAGTAACTGCTACTGAGAATATTGACAGTGAATGTGATGATAGTCCTTCAAGTGTCATCTTTCCTCTTTAACAATTTGATTGAAAGTCCTGTCTGCATATAGCACAGCAGAGGGCACTCCTTTCTTCAGGTCCCTACAATGAGCCTAACCTACTTCAAATGCTCTCATAAGCTGGAAGAGATAGCAACTATATTTCAAAGGAGAAAATGCCTTTAAACATCTATTAAAATGTTGATACCATCACTTGTAAAGAATATATGTGAGCCCATTTGTTCCAACAAGACTTACGTGAATATTTTTCCTATCAGCAGCCCATAAAATATTTCAGATTTTGGTGTTAAGTCATGGAAAGCTGAACAGGCAGTTACTAATATATATTTAAATCTTGGTTTCAAATGAGGCTATACCTTTCTTTAGACATAAAGGGCCAAATTATTATTTCAAATAAAATCTGGAGCATTTGCAATAATAAACTCAGATGGTAAAGCTGCAAATTTGCTTTGCAAACAAATCATGAGACCTGCTGCCTGCCCATCTCCTACTATCTAACACCATTGACTGGTCCTTCTATATAGGCATGATTTTAACGACTGCAGAGTTGAACAGTTTTTCAGGTCTGACTGGTAGTGAACTAGATAGAGATGAGCGGTTCAGAGGCAGAGTATAAGGGAAGTACAATAATTTGCTGAGAATACTCAATTGTGACTGAGTTATTGTCCGGAGCAGTAAGGACTACCCAAGCACTTGTATTCAAGGTGACAAAATAGAGACTTACACCACTCTTTGATTTTGCTAATGCTTAAGCTGCACATGCAGTGCTAATAGCTGTGTTTGCCATGATGTAGGAGACTTTCTTTTGCTGTTCATCATCCTGTTCTAGGTAAACTCTGAGCTAAATCTTGTATTCGACACATCAATGCTTAAAAAAAGAAGTGTTCAGAATAACATGTTCAAAGCCCAGGATGTAGAAAAACAGTCATGCTGCTTCTTTGCTATAATGTGATAGCTGAATCAAAAGGACTTTTGTGGGAGGAAATTGTTCACAAAGATCACAAAGTACCTTTCTATTTCAAGAAAGTAGCAAAGGAAACCATCATCTTGAAAAGACTATTTGTCCCTACTAATTATTATCTTCAAGTACACTCCCCCTGGTGGGGATGAAAAGGTTATACTCTGAAAAGTGAGATTCAAAAATGGTATTCTGACTCTTGCCATATTTCACATTTCACCCTAATTGCAGGCTAGCACCAGGCATGCTTTCAGCCCATTATTCTCTACAGAGGCCTGCTAATGGCATTTCATCTACTGCCTAATTCTACAGCTTTAACATGGAAAAATTCCTTTCAAATTCAATGCCAGTGGAGAGCAAACAGTAGGTCTGCCTTTCTGCTTTTTGTTTAGCTGCTCAGTAACTGGATAAACATTAACCAGCTGGGCAGTGCAATTATAATTTTTAAGGTACTGCACATGCTTGCAACAGCATATTATCTGGCATCCTCACAAATATTAATGAATGCATTTTTGTTCCACTCATGCTATTAAGAGCGATTAAGTACTTTCACAGAGGTCATGCAGAAAATAACGTCAGAACCAAGCACTGAAGAAAAATCCAAAGCTTTTTTACTAAGAAACACTTTTTAAGACATCCTACAGCATAAACAGAAATAAACAGAAGAAATACAACTAGTGGAGGAGTTGGCATTAGGTACTAATTATTTACTATGAGCCTGAATGTATTTAGACATTCCCAATGAACTCAGCAAACAGCTTGCTCAACAAAATCAGGAGTAAGGGTTTAGGATTTGGATTTAAAACACCGGAAAAAAATAAACACTAATACTCTCCTCTAGGGAAATCATCTCTACTAATTATTTGTCTGCAGCTTTCCTCAGTATTGCAGTCCCAACTGCATTTGTAAACATGGCTCAATTTTGTAAACATTTGTAAACATGCTCCGTAACAAGCAATTCAGCCACTCCTAAGAGTTTCTTATTAAAATGTATTAGAGCAAAACTGAAGTTCTGAGTTATTATTAACTCTCTATGGAAAAGACAGAATTTGTACAGACAACAAGGAAAAAGACCAGTATTTGGGGACAAACATAAGGGAACATCTGTTCATATGTGTGAATGTCTCTGGTAATTGTGGAGTTAGTTAAAAAGTCATCAAACACAATGGATGAGACTATTATTGTAACAGAATTTTCAGGTGTTGAAAGCTATTCAGAAGTGTAATCAAACGGAAAGCTAAAAGCAAAAAACTTTTTTCTTTCTCCTCTTAAGCTTTCAGGTTTCATGCATTTTTATGCAAAAACTATCTTTTACATTACGCTCAAATGCCTTGACCTATAGTTTTAACATGCCATTTGAGTACACATGCCAGAGTGTTCTACTCAAAATGAGTAACAGTATGCCAAATAGGAGATGTGGTTCTTCTTCCTCTGTTTGGGACACTCTTTATCTCCTCTTAAATTGTTTCATTTACATGGGTCTCCTTCATTTTCTTGGGTGGGATTTTGAGGGGTCTTGAAGATTACAGTGTCATAAACATGCTCTTAGTGAAGAAGGATATTTTTAAAGGAGAAAAGGTCAATTATGTATTTGCTAAGAATGATTATTATCTAGTATTGAACACGTTATGAATGGGAGGAATCACCTATTCAGTCATCAGCATTCTTTGAATTTAGTTTGGGTTTTTTTTTTTCATTTGTTTGTAGTAAGAACAGACCAATCAAAATGAAGTTTCCCTTGCTACAAAGCGTCACTCTCCCACCAGATACTATGACAGGTCACCAGAGGCCATTCGCATCTCTCCTGCCTAATGGCTCCTTGGTATAGAGCACAGAGATTCTGTTTCCTCCTGTTTTACGTCAGGTTAGACTACACAACTGTAATATCTTAGAAATTATAGGCTCATAATGAATTCAGCTTTCCACAAAAGGGCTAAGACCAGAAATGGAAGGGTGCAAAACATCTCATTTAGGCTGTCAAGGCTAAAGGTCTGAGCCGGGGTTCAGCTGTGCAAAATATAGTGAGAGAATTAACTGTAGGAGAAAGATACTGAGTATAGCTGCTACATCACTCAGCACAGCCACTCAGAAAGTACTCCCCACATTGACCTGAGAGACATGTTCCCAAACTGTGGCAAAACCCAAAATAAGTCTTGCAGTTGCTTGCAACACAGTACCAAGGAGCCACAGAGAACATGGCACTGGTAGCCTGCATCTCAGACAAGATGCAGAGGTTCTCCTTTTCTGAAGAAACGGATATATTGTTCAATCCATCTTAAACTGTATTTGTCAAGAGTAAAAACATAATTTCAGTATCAAAAAAAATTAATAATTATGCAGATAAAACATATGGAAAACAAATTTGTATTTATACCTATGCTTTGTAAAATGTATCAGTGTTAGCTACAAATGTTTGAGGCGAGTTTTCTGTATCTGAAATGCTTCAAATAATCTAAAATTGGTAGATAATAAAACCCAGGAGAAGCACATCCTACATATTAATTTGGGGTCAGCTTTGTCCCTGCTGCATTACCCTTCCTGTGATCTTGGATGCAGCTGTGAGGAGGAAGATTTCATATGCAAAACCAGAAGAAATGGGGAATTCAGTGCACTAGCCTTCACAGATCTCCTTGCAGTTTGTACAGAAGTTTTTGGCCTCTCCCACTATCATTGTGTGTTCCAGAGGTGCCTTCATACCAATTCAGCATTGGAAAGGGAGCACTTCTTTTCACCTATGCCTTTCAAGAACAAGGAGGCTTATAATCCCTAGGCATGCAGCCCTGTGGTAATCTTTTAACAACATCTAATTCTCTACAGGTTCCTGTAACCAGGTACCACTATGCCAAGAGGCAAGTATTGTACATTTTGGTGTACCAAATGTATGGAAACTGTGTACCATGGTTAAAGCTAATTATTTTAAACTAGATCAGTGCATAAACTTTGTACCGGCTGCACGGTTGAAAGTGGTCAATGTTGCACCATACAAATTCTGTTGGCGTTATGTAGACCTCATTGGGAAGTGAAAGGACATGAAAGAAAAATCATAGGAACAGGACAAACCCAATTTTTTCCTGCATTTTTGCGCTTGTTCCCCTGAAGTTCCTTTTTCATCTAAACCAAACAGTGGACAAAGTCCATTTCAGCATTACCAATCTAACATCAAATCTCAGCTGAGATTAATTTGCATGAACAATGAAAGCTGTTTGCAAATGTGGCTTTTTTTTTTTTTAAAGAAAATGCTCACTTTTTTTCCCCCAGGGCACTACCTATGGCACACTTGGCTTTGCTTTGTGCTTTGAAGTTCAAAGCAGTGACCAGCTGGAAATGGGTTTAAAGCTCCCTGACCACTGTGGAAGCAACTGGAGCAGATACTTAGGTCTGAGAATTATTTAGTCTGACAAGCAATCAGGAGGCTATTTCCAGAATAATAAATCAAGCTCACACCTCTGGACAAACAGGACAGAGATCCTGGTTTTATGTCCTAGAAATCGGATTTTATGTCCCTGCTCTGATGAGCAGAGGTGCTTCAGCCCATCAGCGACCTCCACCAGTCTCAGAGGCTGATATTGCCATTGTCCAGATCCCAAATGACATTGATTTGTCCGGACTGCTTTATAATAAAGCAGGGCAATAAAACCCCTGATTTTACATTTCTACAGCTAATCAGGTTTCCAGAGAAGATGGGCTTGCCTCTCAGCCACCTGCAAGCACCATCCCAAGGCCACCGTAGACAAGAACCCACACTACGATCTTAAAGCTATTCAGCAGCATCCCCATCCCAGGGGCTTTTGCTGCATGACAAAGTGCGGGTGTCTTGTTCATCCAGCTGGAAGGCCACTCACCCTGACAAGGAAGGCTCTCTAGTGTGAGGCCTTAACGTTTCCATACGCAAACTGCCTTGACAAAATACAGCAGAAAACAGGGTTTTTTTTCTTATCTTTTTGCAAATGCTTCTAGTGCACAATCTGGGGCACAAGAAACAAGGGCACCCAGCCAGCTGCAAGGGCAGGCCTTCAGGAGGCTGCTGGTCTGGAGCAGTTTGGCAGGTGGATGGCCCTTGGCAGTAGGACAGGGTAGCAGCACCTACCTGTCCATGGGACAGCATTTTGGCTTCCACATGGGCTTTTAAAGACAACCAGCTCCGCCAAGGCACCTGCCTGCGGAAGGGCGCGCCAGGCCACAGCTGGGCTTCACCCACAAGCAGAGGGTGAAGTTAGGACTTCATCAAGGGCGAAGGTGGAACACGGGGCCCAAGGGTGGACGGCCTGGCAGCGCCTCCTCCCTGAGGCATAGCCCCGCGGAGGTACCGCCAGGCCCGGGGCCGTGCTGCTGCCGCCCGCGGGCGCTGTGAGGCGGCGCCGGCGCCCGGGGCTGTGGTGGTGGTGCTGCTGCCGCCAGTCCGGGCCGGATGCGGCCGGCGGTCACCTGCGTCCCTCCTCGCTCGGGCCGGTCTGTGCGTTAAACTGCTGCTTAAAGCAAACACAGCTGTTACTGCCCCGAGGATCGGAACCCGCTTTTCTCCCCTCAAGATCTTAAGATCCTTCCCCCCGCCTCCCAGCCACCTCCCACCTCCCCTCAGGGGAGGCGGGCGGGCGGGCGCCATACCTGCCGCCCTCTGCCCGGGGAGGAGCGCGCTGCACCGCCCCGGCCCCACGGCACCGGCCGTTGAGCAGGTGGGCACGGAGCGGCTGGGGCCGGGAGGGTTCCGGTGCCTCCGGCCGGCCTCTCGCAGCAGTCAGCCGGGGTGAGGGCGGGCAGGGGTCGGCGGTGGGCGAGCGGGGCCGCAGGTCGGAGCTCCGCGAGGGGCGAGACGACTGCGGACAAACTTGCTGCGGCCGCGGTTCGTAACCGACCCCGGCAGCGGCCGGGAACGGCCGCCTTCCCCCGGGGCTCTGCTGCCCCTCCGGGCAGAGCCCTGCCCCAGGCTACGGCGGGGGGAGGAGGGCACGGGGATACCCCCGGCTTTGGGGATGCGGTTACTCGGAGCGGTGAAGGAAGCGTGGCTGCTGCTCGGTACGGGGTGTGCGTGGTGCTGCTCGTCGGGTTCGCCAAGTAAAGGGAAACGGGCTGTTTCCAGGCGGTGGTGGACAAGAAGAACTTTTTTCCCGAGCTCTCGCCCTTGAAATAGGTGTGCTGGAATAGGTCAGCTGAGAAACGGGGGTTGGGTGATTGGAAAAGCTACTGTGTGTTAAATGCTGATATACCTGTTGCAGGGGGAATGCTGGAGAAGTGTTGGAAAGAAGTTCTTAAAGGTTTAATAGCAATTAACATGGGAAAAAATAAGGCTAAAACCTCACTTTTGCATCAGCCTGTTAGTGCTAATACGGAGAGGGAAGGAATGCGTTGGTAAAGGGTACTTAGCAAGAGGGGTTTATGTTGTTATTCTTAGGATATGCTTTATCAAAGGTATTGCAGTGGTAGGTTATTTCACAGCATCTCTGCCAGCGCAGGAAGGGGTGGAGGAAGGGGTGTTTATGTCCTGCAAGGAGTTCAGGAGTTCCAGGAACAGGAAGGCTGCATTCCGCCAGCACGTTTTTTTCATCTGTTACTGAAAGTAACAAACTTATTTGGTAACCATCTTACTAAGTGAGATTTATGGGAGGTAGCAAAATAAATCTGATTTACCAGAAAAGTCACAGAGATTCACTGGTGCTGAGATAAGGGTTGATGATTTCAACACAGAACAATCTTGGGACAGTATGTGGCTAAAATTTACAAGTCCTTCTGCTGATTCAGATAGTGAAACATAGCTGAAATTGTGATAACTGTTATCACGCATGCTGCGTAAGTTTGGTTGTTGAACCTCTTCCTGGTACAATTAGTATTTTCAGTTTCTCCACCTGTATATCCAGCACAAATGCCCATGTATTTAACCACATATTTAATCATTGTTGAAGTCTTCAGTTTGCCTCCTTCTTACTGAAAGACAAGCCACAGGGAGGATGATCAAGAAAATGAATGCATCTTTATTCTGTGGTGGCATCTTGAGCTGGGGCACTTGTTAGGTATGTGTGCATGGTACGCATATATGCATGGTATGTGTACATGAGATTGGCTCCCTATCGCTGTGTGGACCTGTGACTCAAAGCAATGTCCCGGCTGGAAAGCGCGGGCGGTGCAGACGCTGCTGCCACCCACAGCTCCTAAGGGACATTGCCGGCGTGAGGTAGAAAGATTGAGCCTGCTTTGCTGTCAGCTACCAGCTTTCACGTACAAGGTAACATACCAGAAGCTCAGTGTGGGACCCTTAAAGAGAATTGCGTAAGTGTGTTTTGTTTCACTGATAGAATGCTTTGGATGTTTTGCCGTAGGTGATGATGACAAAAAGTGGCTTAGACTCATAAGTTGATTCTTTTCCAGTAGAAGATCCTGGTCAAGGAATGGGGCTTAACAACCAACATGCAACCCCTCGTGATGCAACCCCTCATGATGTTACAGTGACACTGTTATTAAACATTTTTAAGTGTTATCTACAACATCTTACAAAGACCGAGGCTCTAGTAGGCTAAGTGGTATATGAAATTGCCTGAAAGTGCAGGTGCCTGTGCCAGCTTGCAATAAGAAGCTTGATTCATTAATTGATTTTTAAATTAAGGATATAAATTCTGTGAAGACAGGTGTATAAATAGTTCGATCAATAGTTTGCATACAAACCTTGGTTGCTTAGGGGCAGATGCAAAGCTTAATTCATTAGCTGTGGTGCCCAAGTCATTGCTGGTTAGGATCTGTTCCTAAAAATGATTGAGATGCGCTACAGACTCCGATTCTGTGATTGCACTGCACTAGAAAGAGCAACATATGACTGAATTTGTCAAATCATATAGTATAATACAAAGCAGTTGACTCCTTTGTTTCTCTCCATCAGTACCTCCAAAAGGAAATGCAAATAAAGATACTGTAACACGTCAATTTCTGTTCCTGCAGTACTTCAGGAAGGGCCATGCTGGACTGTGTGCATAATGATGGCTAAATCTGAATTTGCAGAAAGTATTTAGATCATTTTTTTAACAGTAAATTAAAACATGGTAGTGTCACGTCACAGTAATCACACCATAAAAGTCAGCAGTGTTTGCTGAATGTCTTAACAGAACATAGCATAGATCTTAATAGGCGCTGTTTATACTTTAAAAAAGTAATTTTGTTGCCTGATGAGGTCAGTATTTTGGGGAATTCTTTGTCCTCTGAAAAGAAGACCTTGAACTGAAACCAGTAACTTAGTCATAACAAACAGAAAAATATTTGCGCATTGTAAGAGATACATGCTAAATGCTTCAAAGGTGAATGATATGATTTGCTATTTTATATTACATGTCAAATAAGTATTACATAGTTTGTTATTAATATCTTAAAATATGCAAAGAAAAGCAGAGCAGTGAAAGGACTGGCATCAAATTTCTTTGTATGTTTGTTAGTTATAACTTGCCTATAAGAATTACATGGTCTTTTCAGAAACATTTGCTTCTGTAGAAGCTTTACTCCTCTGTGCTCAGTGACTGGGACAAGTTCTGTTCAGTTAGGAAAAATAGGTGAGACTGGACTAGCTTAGTTCAGCTCTTACCCTTTCCATAAGTTACTGCTCCTGGATGTGTGTAAGCATCTGCTGCATTAGTATGTGGGTATTTTATGCTATTCATTTTAAGGTCTAATAAACGATATCACAGGTGAAAAATTGAAGCAGGTGGTTGCTTTGGAAAATTATACTGGGCTCTGTTGTGCCAGAATAAAGATTCCTAGCTTCTTCCAAATATATGTAAAAATTAAGATCTAAATAAATGTAATAACTGTAATATCCCATAAATTCTTTAATCTGGAGTCTTCAGTACTCGCCTTACACAGAATTACTAGTGATTGCCATGCAGTAGTGAGGTACAGCTTTCTGGAATGCCTTTACCACTATTTTTGTAGATCTCGCGCAGAGTAGCTGCTCTCTTTGAAAGGCTGAAACTTTCTGAACATTGGCTCATAGTAGCAAAATCTTAACATGAATTCACAGTTGCTTTTTCATCTATCATTCTGCACCAGGGTTGTTCAGTGGCTTCATAGCCACAGTGAATAGTGATGTAAACAGAGCTATAGTGGCAACCAGGAGAAAAAAATGCCCTTGGGACTTCCAAATCAGACAGGAAAAGAGTGTATTTTTTACAAAATTGTATCTTTTGAGTATGCCCACCTGAATTTGACTTCTGAGTATTGTCAAGTGAACTGACTTAGTATTACATATTTGATGGCTGTGAAGCTGCCTTTGGATTGCTTTGAAGGTTTGTGAAGCAACTATAGAATTTTCATAGGGTGTGAAAAGTGTGCTTTCATGCCTTGGTAATTCAGACAACAGCTGAAATGGATTTCCTTTAGACTACCAGAAATATCTCTCAAGTAAGATAGGGAGGCAGATTCTTTGCAATGACCCTGTGTCGTCTTACATCACTGTTATGAATAGATAGATATAAAACCCTCTGTGATGAGAATGGCATCATTCTGCAGCCAGCCCAAGCAGAGGACAGCAATGTTAACAGCCACACTATTGCTACAGTGTAAGTGATAATGCAAAGTGAAAAGCAGAGAAAAACTGGACCAAAGGTCCCTACAAGATAAAGTTCACTAAACAACAGAAAATTTCACATAAAAGCACTTGCTCAGTCTTGACACTGCTCTTACAAATGTCTAAGAAAACTACCTACTGTGTCTGCTCTGCAGCTTCTATGTAATGGATATGCTATATCCTTCGTTTATGCTGTTGGCAACTGCACTGTCTGCCTCTATAAATTAAAACATTGGCTAGAAATTACAGTGCTTCTTCTTGATTCATAAGAGGGATAACATGCTTCCTTCTAGATGAACAAAGTGAATGAATGGGTTTAGAGATAGTAACCCCTTTGTGTTGGTCCCTTTATGCACAGGTCTGTAAATGACTGCTGTACCATTTAACTTTTTCTAGTTACTAGATCATGTTTTACCTTCTTCAATATAAGTAACAAAAACAGAAAAAGAGGAGAGCATGATATGGTACTGGATCATAAGGGAGGTGTTGAGATCTTTCTTCCCTCCTTTGTATCCTCTTGTTTGAAAGGTATTATGTTGCTGCTTTCCTAGCTGGCATAGTTTTGTGCAGTGAAAAATACACATGCACCAGCCCTACTGACAGCATATAAAATAGTCCTGGCAGGTTTTGGGCTTTTGTCCAAGTCAGTTACACTTTTTTTGCATGCTAAAGAAGAAAAGAAATAACACTGTATCTGTACAAAATCTGTGGAACTGCTGTGTTAGTTGAGTAGACACGAAGAAAATCCTAAGGTGCAGTAAAGGCAAGCCAGGCTCACATAGACTTCTTTTTTCAGCAACTTCTTTTCAGAGGGCACATTTACTCCTCTTGGGGATGCATAAATCACTGCAGAAATACCTGTCAAATTCTGCCTAGGATTTGGACAAAAAGTTGCTTTGATTGGTCAGTTGTGGGAGTGCAAACAGCTGAATGTGTTAGTGATGTCACATGTGTTGCTGCAGCTTGTATTTGCTGGAGTATTTTCAGAATTAAAAACTGAAGAACTGACCACACTTCTATTGAAAATAAAGGAAAATTTAGCATAAAAAATAAGAGATGAGTTAGTCTCCACCCCCTCTGTCAATTTACTAATTTAGGGGCTAGCTCAGTTGTGTACTGTGTGACAGATACAGAGCCCAACAGGGCATTTAATGCAGAACGAATGCCTTTTTTAGCCTTGAAATGACTATGTAGCAGGGAAACTATGCAAAAATGGATTGTTCAAAATATTCTTGGATCAAGTGATCATGAGTTTACGTTGACTAAACAGTAAGACTGAATGATGCACTACGTGGGATACTTAAGCTTGCTCTGAAGAAGCTGTACCAGGAGCTGCAAAGGCCTGGTGTAGCTGCAGAATGTGTATACTGTGGTTGCTTTGCTGCTTTCTTCTGCCCATAATATTTTACCTGGTTGGTTTTTTCCAATATTTCAATCTTTTGTCCAGTCCATCAGGTGAGGCTTTGTACATTGGTGCTAATACTTACCAGCTCTAGTCAGGATGTATCTATCTCTTGGTACCTCCTGAAATCACATTTCCTTTTTTCCAGAGCTGGATCAGCCTAGCTCCGCATTTCTTCTGTTTTTCTCAATACTAGCAACCTGCGCTCATCCTCTAGTGTCATCATGCAGAGATACTTACTTTTGCACCATCAGCAGTGTTTCTTCTCCTCATGGCAGACAACTCCACCTTTGAAATGAATTGAGTCTATTTGTCTTGCCTTCTGTCAGCAGCAGAGGCAACAGGTGAGGTGAACGGTGAAAAGAGCAAAGACAAAGAATAAAGTGGAGGCGGGGAACAGAGAGACTGATAAACCACTTGAAAAGGAGAGAAATTTTCACAGAGGGAAATAAAGAAAGAAAAGGGCCTGATCCAGCATTAAACTTGACACCAGAGTTGGTGGAAATGAGTGAATCCTCGTCTTTGCCCTGCTTGGTCTGATGGTAGCAGATACTGGCTGTGCTGGAAGTATGCCTGGGAGCTCATTCTGCCAGCTGATTTTGATCTATTTGTTCCAAGAGGGAAAATTGTAGAAAACCATTTTGCTGCTTTGTATTGATGATAGACACAAATTCAAAAAAATCTGCCATTGCCAGTTAATCCCTAGAACTACTTTCCTTCTTCAGCAGAAGTTAGTTGAGTATTTTTGGATTCTTAGTGTTTATTGCTTATTCTTTGTCAACAGGGATATCTACAATCACAGTCCTCTCTGAATGTAATGACTTTCCCAAAGAATTGCAACTGAAGTCCTTTAATAAGTTGTCATGGTTTAAGCCTAGTCAGCCGTGCAGTCCCTCTCTCACTTCCCCCCCTTCCTCCCCTCACCTCTGCTCCCAGAGGGATGGGGAGGAGAATCAAAAGAATGTAACTCCCACGGGTTAAGAACAGAACAGTCCATTAACTAAGGTATAACACAAACCACTGCTGCTACCACCAATAATAATAATGAGAAGGGAAATAACAAGGGAAGAGAAT
>JARCZZ010049566.1:0-17505 GCA_030323915.1 Brotogeris chrysoptera | reverse complement strand
CTCTTGTATTATTACTGATGGTAGCAGTAGTGATTTGTGTTATACCTTAGTTACTAAACTGTTCTTATCTCAACCTGGGCAAGTTGCATTCCTTTGAATCCCCTCCCCGTTCCCACGGGACTGGGGGAAGAAAGAGGGGTGAGGGAGTGAGCAACTTTCATGAGTTTTAGAGACTTAAACCACGACAGTATAGACACAAAATTTAATTAGCAATTACAGCCTACTCAGAAAAGGCACAGGAGCTTGCTTCAGTGAATCTCATATAGTCCCAGTCTCCGCCTATACTGCTGGTAAAAAGGAAGCCTTAATGCTTGAAAGACAAAAATCCAAAATGAAGGCAAAGGAACAGGAACATTCAACAGCATAAGAAAGCTGAATATCTTGGAGATACCTTTCCTATCCTTTCCATTTTGCATATGCATAAAAGATGTAGACATTTTTTTCTATGTCTCTTCATTTCTGCATTTCTCACATAATCATAGTGATGATGTTAAGCATATAAAATCGAGTTACAATGCCCTTGAGCAACTGAAAACCTTCATTTGCCACTACCACGTTGTCTCTTCCAAAGTGGAACAAATGTTTGCATGCGAGAAAATATCACCTAAAATAAATTATAGAGAAATTCCGGGTAAGTCGGCAACTACTAAAGCTTGCAAATAATTTGTAAGAAATAATCATGTAGCAAATTTAACCTGTTTTCAAGGCTAGTATTTTTACTGGCATCATGGGTTCAGCACTAGCAGTCATTTTTCTCCTTGGTATCTGTTGCAGTGCTGTGTCTTTGATTTTGGGCCTGGGAACAGTGCTGATAGCACCAGTGTTTTCAGTTACTGCTTGGTAATGTTTTGGCCTGACCAGGGTCTTTCTGAGCTTCATGCTCTGCCAGGGAGAAGGGGAAGCCAGAAGGAAGCAGAGACAGGACACCTGCCCCAAACTGACCAAAGAGGTATTCCATGCCAGAGCACGTCATGCCCAGGATGTAAAAATGGAGGGCAGAGACCCGGAAGGGTGGGGGGGTGCACGGCTGGGTTGGGCTAGGTGTAGGTGGTGAGCAATTGTATTCTTTTCCCTTGTATTTCTCTTGTCATTAATATTATTATTGGTGGTAACAGTAGTGGTTTGTGTTATACCTTAGTTACTAAACTGTTTCTATCTCAACTGTGGGAGTTGCGTTCTTTCAATTCTCCTTCCCATCCCCCTGGGACTGGGGGAAGACAGAGGAGGGAGTGAGTGAGTGAGAAAACTGCATAGCTGACTGGACTTCAACCACGACAACTGGTTTGTATTAATTGATGATTTTCATAGCAAAGTTGCAAATTACACCAGAAGATACACTGCAAATAGAGATTTTGTGATTACAAAATAGTGAAGTTTTGCATTTGGCAGAAACTCTAATAAAGTTTGAGATGCATCCAGAGATTTATTCAAAAAGGTTGTAAAAACCAGTGATAAATTTTGTCGAAATTCACATGAAAACTCACAGCTTTATTTTCTCACTATTCATATACAGATTGTTAGTGCTAGTAATCATTTGACATGAAATTTGGCTAAGACACTAAGGCTAATAGTCATGGTCTTGGAAGAAAAGTGCAATGAAAATTCCAGCGCCTACAAGTGGTTATTAGCTTAATGTCTTGTCAGAAAGACAGCACCTTCATTGCCCTCTGATGCCAGGGTATGACCCTCTCTTTAGAGTTAAAAATGGTACTTATTGAATTACCATTACTGCTTTCTACAACCTATTTAATGACAGTTCCCTGCACAGATTTCACTTCTGTTTGCAACAATGGATTTAGTGTCTTAGAAATCCTCTGTGATGCATTCTACAAAAACTTGGCATGTAGTGGAACTCTACATAAAGGAACACAGAGCTGAGATGGACCAGAAAGACCAAAAGAATAATCTCCATTATCTCACTTTAGTCCTGTACTGTTTTAGTCTGGATTTTTGTTCGTTTATTTGTTTTTCCTCTTTTTCTGTCTTTTTTCTCTGTTAAGAGGCTGCCCCAGGGAAGTCGGATGCTTCTGTAACTATTTAAGAGCGCTTGGTAAAGCTGTTCATTGGTACTGAGGCTGTATTCTAACTATACAGTGATCACTTCAGTATCAGTTCTGAAGTATTTTCCAAACTTTATTTGCAAGTTTTTCATGCTAAAACTAAAGCAAGCACACTTTGGAATTTTTTTTTTTTTTTTTTTTGTAAAGGAAACAAAAAGGGTAAATAGCAGTTCTCCAGGAAATGCATGGATTTTAGGTTTCTTGTATCTGCCCCTCTGTTTCATTTTCAAAACGTCACTCCCTACTTAATCCTTCTAAACTAAGCTTCTCCTTGAGTGGAATTTCCAGAAGAGTCTTAAACCACTGAAAAATGGACTTTATAACAGAAATGTTGACAGCTGGCTCTTAAGAGTAGCAGTTACCCACCACTGCTATAATATAGTAGTCTCTAACTTCTCTAACTCTCATGAACAGTTACTGTAATATGACTCCCTATCTGTACTAGGCCACATAATTTTTCTTCTTTATGGACCTCATTACGGTAAGGAAAATGCATTTCCCCCTAGAGAAAGCTGGTAAAAGAGGTTCTAAGTACTTATAAGATATGTTTCTTTTACACCAGTGCCTGAATAGAAGACTAGGAGATCCAATGTGCTTAATATAATGAGAAGCATTATCAACACTCCTCAGAAAATGCAGATTTAGATGTGGCACAGAATTCTAGCAAAAGTTAATTTACTGTGCCTTTTATCTTGAAGGGTTCCTAGATGTTTTAATGAATAATGTCACTGGGCAACATTCACTCATCCTAAAAACCAACGCCACCTGTACGATGGACAAAGCATCCCTTCTCAATCTTCAGTACTAGCAATTTCTTCATACTCACAGAGGAAGAGGGAAACAGAAAACAGATTCTCAACTGGACACAGAGCTTTACATATTCCTAAAATGAACTACCAATTGACAGGCAGAATAGTTTCATTAAATGGTCTCCAGATACTTCCTATAGGTACATCAAATAATTCTTTATAGTAAGCCAGCTGCATATTTGTTTTTATTAGAAAACAGAATTCCTAGTATTATCCCTATTATCCTTGTTATGAAACAGCACTACAATCACATAATGTCTCTGTTCTAACTGTGCACTTGCACTTGCTATTTTTTGTGCTAACAGGGAGGAAATAAAGTGAAAGGCTGCAGAAATGTTTTTGCAAAATTTAAAATGAAAAAATATATTTTACTTAGACTTTTCCAATATGTTTAAGTATTCTTCTTCACTTTTTATTTTTCCAGTATTAAATGAGAGATTTTTGATTTAGTGTTTGTATGTGTGTTAGAGAGAGAATTTATGCACATAAACTGTCATTTCAAGGTCAGATTGTGAAATGCAATTGCTATTAATGACAGTAAACAACAGTGGTGGATAAATATGGGTAGCTTTTAGCAGATGAGCAGCTTAGGCCATTGCTTAATATTTTTTAGAACAGACAAAAGTTTTTGATATGCAGTAGCAAAGACAGAGCAAAGTCAAAGCTATAATCAGAATGTACTGTGATTAAAGAATAATAAATCAGATGGATACAGGAGATTAGGGCCATCTGTATATTTTTGCCTCACATGTCACTTCTTCCCTTACTGAAGGCCCTCCAAAATCTCATCCCCAACATATTTGCCTAGGAACGTATCCCATTTCAGCCTTGTGGGTTAACAAAGCATGCAGCTGCAAAAAAGGTTAATCGGTATCAGTAGGTAGTTAAAAAGGAATTACTGGGACATGGAAAGCATCATCACCTTGCAAATTCTCCTTTCATATTAGGTGAAGCTTTCTTAAATGTGAATTATCTGAAAGCATATCCATAACTCATGGATCAGGCCTGGTCAAATACACGTGGTAGTATTTGGTCAGTATTCTGACGTTCGTATCTAACACAGAACATAGCTACCTGCTACTGCTAAAATTCAAACAGAGTGAGATGCAAGTATAACATTAGTTGTATTTGCACATAAAATGCATTAGTTAACTGTTCTGGCCAAAAGTCAAATTTTTGCCCACAGTGAAGCAAAGACAACTGCTAATCTAATTTTTTCTTGCTCTGAAAATGGAGCTAAAGTAACCTAACCCCATCTTTCCATCCACTTGGTGGTGCCATTTCAAAAATACACATTGCATAGTGAAAAAAATACATAACTTATTTTACTCCTAGAAAAAATTGTGAATAACAAATCCATTTACTTGCAGTCTGCTTTAGATACAAAAGCTACAATGTTCTATTGTTCCAGTGTTTCCTGCATTACCAATTGAATGCTGGAATTTTTTACCCTCTCCCACTGCATGTCCAAGTCTTTTCTTAAATTGAATAGCCATGTGACACTGTCAGTAGGGTCACTTACATAAGTAGGATGATCCCTCTAACAAAGTTTGGCAGATCAGATTTTGAATGGAAGCTTTGAATTTCTGCAGAAAAGGAGACTGCAAATGTAGTCCCTGATCTTCAGTGACTGAAATATTTGAGAACTTTCATATGCACCAACTCTTTACACAAAGGATCAAACCATGAATATCTGTGTTGAATTTGCATTTAGGGGAGTATCAGTGGTCAGGTAGAAGTATTAAGGATGGAAGACTGTCAACGGTATAGTCAAATAGATTATCTAAGTAGGATGTATTATGCAGTGGAATTAAGAGGCTTATACTAGAAATGCTGCTTTAAAAAAATACATCAAACAAGCTAGAGTTAATACAATGTAATATACGCATGCACAATGTAATAGGATCTTGCAGAGATCAAAAAATATATACTATTTGTTGTGATTCCTATCAATAGGATTACTTTCTATGGATTTTTCTATGGCAAGAGCTAAAATTCAGGTACTTGAATTACCAAAAACTTGGTATGAAGGTCCACATGCAGTATTGCTGCTTTTAAATAAAATAATGCAAAAATACTTTCAGATTTTGGATACTTTACATTTATTAATAAATATTTTATGAATTTCCACCACACATGCTATTTAAACATGTCAAAAACCTGAATAATTAGTTTGCAGTGCATATCACAAATAAAAGAGACTACTTGGTATAGGAAGGATAAATGCCAATTTTCCCTAAGACACAAAATGAGGATCTGAGATGAGGCACTGAAATTACATTAACCTTGATTAAGGTTATTGCCTAAAACTGATTGTCAACATAGGATCTTTCGATGTATTACTCTTCTTCCTGTTCTTATATTTCATCTTAATCTGAATGAAATTTTAATGCGCTTTTATAAAACACAATGATAATTACATGGAAAAGGAAAATGTCAGAATCAAATATAAATTCTTCACATGGTAATTTTCTCTTCACATTACTCTCCCCTCTGCAGTGGCTTTATTCCATTAAAGCAGTGCTTGTCCATAACTGTCATGCAACATACAACAATCTCAGGAAGATTTTTTTGGGTCACTCAGCTTTGACCATCTTGGATCTTCTTGTTTTGTGTGAGAGCAGGGTTTCTGACAGGCTGACATGATTACTGCTGTGTTTTCTTCTACCTTTTTTAAGCTTATCTGCAAGATGCATTGTCTCTGAGTCCCTGCCCTGCTAACATCAGACTGACAAAATCCATCCTGTTAGTGATTGATTACCTTCCCTGCCAGTCTGAAATGATCAATGAGCAGAATGACGTCAGACAATTCTTTAGAGATCTCTGTGGTAGCATCTACAGCAGTAGAAAGGAAACCAGGCCAGGGACCTGCTCCTTTTCTTCTAATATGCATGTGTAGTCTTTTACTACTCCAGAGCTCTTCAACCTGGCTGGAGAATTGGCTTCAGACCTTTGTGTTTCAGAATGGAAAGCTTATGAAGTAACTTCATAGATTCACCAAAAATTTTAACTTAAAAGCATTGCAAATATGCCTAACAACCAGAAAGTACAATCCCATACTTTCATTACTCTGTGTAACTGCATTAGTACTTTAGCTTTAATCATGACTACATTTCTGAAGCCCATCTCCCAGGAGCCTTGATTTACCGTGGACCATGGAAGCAGTCATGGAGAGGAAAAATTTGATCCCTTTCGGTTGTACTCCTGGACTGCATTAGATTCAACCACTAATGAATTAGTCCATGGGACCAAATGAACACTAGCCTGAAATAAGCCTGCTTGAAACTCCTGTAATGCAGATCAAGTTCTTACCACTATTTGGCTTCACAGACATGGTCATGTTGTGTCACACTACTAGCTAACGTAGCTATAGATAATGCGTGGCTACTGCTGTGCATTAAAAAGGGAAAGAAAACTGACAGCAGCAGTAAAAGGATAGAAAAAATAAAAATGATTGAAATAAAAGGCGTACTATTATGTTATTTTAAAGTAATTTTCAAACAACAAACACTGAGGGGAAAAAAAATCAAAAATATATTACTAAAATTTTTGTATGTAACAGCCAAGGACTTCAACACTTTTCTTGATGTTGATGGATAATACCTTACAGGAGTAGAATCATCTGTGATCTTTCAACTGTATTAGGTTTTAATAATATTCAAAGCATTTATTGTTAATCGTCTGAGCGACCATACAGCTGCTACGCATACACTACAAATAAGTTTCCTGGCAGCTAACAAACTGGGAAAGTTAAATTGCAGACTTAGAAGGGTAATTATTTTGTTTAGTTGATTTTTTTTGGTTGTATTTTAGTAATACCAGGACACTATAAGCACATGCAGGCCTTGAAATGCAAGTGGCAAAGAGACAAGACTGTTTAAGAAATACCACATAATTCCCATTCCAGAGGGTACTTAAAGCACAGTTGGAAATAGTGAACAACTGCAGAGTGTTCCAGGTCAACTCACAGCAAATCACAAATCTAAATTCACACTGATACTGATGTGACATAGACATGTCCTAAATATAAAATAATGCATCTAGCAGTCCATATCTCAACTGGTGCATTGCCCTTCTCACAGATAAGGTGCAGTTGTGGTTTAACTCTGACCAAATTTTGGTGTTAAGGTTTTTTGATAATTATGCCATTAAAACCTGAATACAAAATCATTCGTAATCAGAAGGTGAAAATGTTAACTTTCTATAAGACAATAAGGAAAACTACTACCTTTGTTATTCAAAAAATATTACATTACATGACTGATATAATCCAGCTTTGTATTTGCATTGAACACCTCACATACCACAAGAGTACCAAGTATAACTCTTACACAGCACATCAGTTTTACACTAGCAGATGGTAAAGTGGGAGCTCCAGTTGGTGATGTTAATGCCAAATAAGTGGTACAGATTTCTCAGTGGAAAGAACTGAGTTGAAGTCAAGTAAGAACAAAAGGAAAGTGCTGCAATAAAGAGTAACTGCTCTATTTCTATACCCAGAGGTGCCACCTATATGTGCTTAAAATACTTCAATGTAAATGTTTTCAAAACTATAGTACCACGAAAGCTATAGGCTTGCCAGATATAAAAAGGAAGACAGGTAAGAACACAACTAATGACATGCTAATTGTAGTACTAGTGAAGAAATCAAGCAGTGAAAAAATTGAATTTGACTTTGTGATGGATAGTGAAGTCTTAAACACTGGCAGGACTGCAAAAATAATACAGCAAATTGGGCATATTATTACCAAACATAAGGCTTTCTCTTCAAGGATAACTGATGGTATGTGATTTTCTTTTATGAACAAAATGTAAAAGCCATTAGAAAAAAAAACCAAGCATTTTGAAAACAGAAAGGAAAAAAGGATATAACCTTGTGCTTACAAGTACTCTTTTAGAAATATCTTTAAACATTTATAATACATAGATAGGAAAATATTATCTTTTTTTCTTGTGCTATTCTGCTGGAAAAGACTTATATCTTTGCTAAAGACCTTCACAAAAACTTAGGCATCATTAAAATCCTTCTTTAGCCCTGGAAATAGAACATAAGTAGAATAGACAATTTGCTGGTCCTCCGCAGGGAAATCCATTTAATCCTTTTTTTTTTTTTTTTGCATCATATTAAGTGAAAGGAAGCAAATTAGTACTTGAACGAAGACTGAAAACATACAATAATAAACAAATTTTATTTTTTTTTCTCTCAGAACTCCTACAGTAGATCATAGATGGACTTTTTCAAGCATCTTGATGACATATTTCAGCACAAGCATTAATTTGTGGCTTCCTTGTCTTGTTTTGGTTTCAGAATTTTGAGGTTTCTTGCTTAGATGTGGTTATCCGTAATTTCTGGCCTTAAGGAGAGCACAATATCTGAGACAGTAAAAATCAAAATGTATGCAGTAACATAAAATGTTGGCTGATATTCAAGGGTCACCTGCAACAAGCTCAAGAGTGTTACATATGCTAACTAGAAGGAAGTGCATCAGGAAGGCCAGGAGACCACTTTGGATGGATAAGGAGCTGCTGAAGAAAATTCGAAGGGAAAAAGAGGCTTATAAATGGTGGAAGCAAGGACAGACAGTGTGGGAAGAATACAGGGATGATGTCTGGAAAGCTAGGGACCAGGATAGGAAAGCTAAGGCCCACTTAGAATTAAACTTGGCTACGGATGTGAAAGACAACAGGAAGGGAATCTATAGGTACATTGCAAATAAAAGACAGACTAGGGACAATGTGGGCCCCTACCAGAAGCTATTGGGAGAACTGGCTACCCTGGATTTGAAGAAGGCTGAGGTTCTTAATGACTTCTTTGCCTCAGCCTTCACCAGAAAATGCTCTGACCACACCACCCATGTCTTGGAAGGCAGATGCAGGGACTGTGAGAATGATGACCTTGGGCCTGCTGTAGGAGAGGATCTGCTTCAAGATCATCTAAGGAACCATGAACGATTAGGTCAATGGGACCAGATTGAATCCATCCGTGGGTCCTGACGGAGCTGGCAAATGAAGTTGCTAAGCCACTGTCCATCATATTTGAAAAATCATGTCAGTCAGGTAAAGTTCCCGACAATTGGAAAAAAAGAAATATAACCCCCGTTTTCAAGAAGGGGAAAATGGATGACCTAGATAATTACAGACCAGTCAGCCTCACCTCTGTGCCTGGCAACATCTTGGAGCAGATTCTCCTGGAAGACATGCTGAGGCACATGAAAAACAACAAGGTGCTTGGTGACAGCCAGCATGGCTTCACTAAGGGGAAATCCTGCCTGACCAATCTAGTGGCCTTCTATGGTGGGGCTACGGAACTGATGGTCAGGCGTAGAGCAGTTGATGTCATCTACCTGGACTTGTGGAAAGAGTTCGACACTGTCTCACATGACATCCTTGTCTCTAAGTTGGAGAGACATCAATTTGATAGGTGGACCACTCGGTGGGTAAGAAACTGGCTGGCTGGCCGCATGCAAAGAGTAGTGCTCAATGGCTCAATGTCCATCTGGAGACCAGGAACGAGTGGTGTCCCTCAGGGATCAGTGTTGAGACCGGTCTTGTTCAACATCTTTGTCAGTGACAGGGACAGTGGAATTGAATGTGCCCTCAGCAAGTTTGCCGATGGCACCAAGCTGTGTGGTTCACTTGATACGCTGGAGGGAAGGAATGCCATGCAGAGGGACCTTGACATGCTTGTGAGGTGGGCTGATGCCAACCTGATGAAGTTTAACCGTGCCAAGTGCAAAGTTCTACACCTGGGTCGGAGGAATCCCAGGCACAGCTCCAGGTTGGGCAGAGAAGTGATTCAGAGCAGCCCTGTGCAGAAGGACTTGGGGCTGTTGGTTGATGGGAAAATGAACATGAGGCAGCTTCAATGTGTGCCTGTAGCCCAGAAAGCCAACTATATCCTGCGCTGCATCAAAAGGAGTGTGGCCAGCAGGTTGAGGGAGGTGATCCTGCCCCTCTCCTCTGATCTTGTGAGACCTCACTTGGAGTATTGTATGCAGTTCTGGTGCCTTCAACATAAAAAGGACATGGAACTCTTGGAGCAAGTCCAAAGGAGAGCCACGAGGATGATAAAGGGACTGGTGCACCTCCCGTATGAAGATAGGCTGAGAAAGTTCGGTCTGTTCAGCCTGGAGAAGAGAAGGCTGCATGGAGATCTCATAGCAACCTTCCGATACCTGAGCGGGCCTATAGGGATGCTGGGGAGGGACTCTTCATGAGGGACTGTAGTGATAGGACAAGGGGTAATAGATTCATACTTAAAGAGGGGAAGTTTAGATTGGATATGAGGAAGAAATTCTTTACTGTGGGGGTGGTGAGGCACTGGAATGGGTTGCCCAGGGAAGCTGTGAATGTTCCATCACTGGCAGTGTTCAAGGCTGGGTTGGACAGAGCCTTGGGTGTCATGGTTTACTGAGAGGTGTCCCTGCCCCTGGCAGGATGATTGGAACTATATGATCTTAAATCCTTTCCAACCCTAACTATTCTACGATTCTATGATTCTAACATGAAACAGTAGATCCCAAATTAAATTTTGTAGATCTTTCAAGGAGTTGTAGAGTCCTCTCTACACCCAGTTTTTAAAATGGCATCTTACAGTAAACTGTAAAAAGGAAGAAGTGCCCTTCATTGGTTCTTTTCTTCTGGGGCAATTATGGTTCCCCTGTCATAGAATCATAGAATAGTTGTCATCATGTACTGAGCAGGAACAGAACATCAGCAGCCTGTACCAGAGCCTCATTGCTGTCACAGTAAATAATTTCTTCTTTGTATCTAACCTGAACCTTTCCTGCTTAATGTTGAGGCCATTACCCTTTGTCCTATCATTATAGTTCCTGATGAAGAATTCCTCTCCCATATCCTTGCAAACCCCCTTCTGATACTGGAATGCTGCTATGGACATCTGTGAACCTCTGTTCCTTAAGCCACATAGCTGAGTACAGTCCAGGCTACTGGCAAAGGAAGACCTTCCAAAACAAACTGCTAGTGAACATAATCTGTAATCTAACAATATAGATAGCTCACCCATAGGAATTAGAGATGACAAAAGCTTAACAGAATGATGTCCTTTTGGATTATAAGGCTCTTTTTTAGGAGCACTGGGTAAGACTGCATGTCCTGACAATGGCTGTGGCACAACTGACATGACTTATATTTAAAATACATTTATAATATCATTACAGATGAAGAAATAAGATGACCTATAACTCACAACCTGCCTAAATAGCGAGAGCGGCAATGAGCATGTCAATGCTAGACTGCTTGTGCTACAGATTTATGGGAGTCTGGCGAGCCCATTGACTGCTGGATTAAGATGGGAGCCTGGAGACAAGAATTTAATATCTCCTGGTCTTGTGAGTGGAGACTCTGAGATGAAATAACAGGATGGTACAGATCAATATCTGGGTATTTTATTTTGTGTGGTTTGAAATGAAACAGTGGTTCCGTAGTTAATGCACTCATTCTGTCAAGACTACTACAGATTCACTGTTTTCTTCATGACTGTAAAAAGATCCAATTTCCACTATGAAGTCTGGAAACTTATGTCAACTATCAGGATAGAATTAGACCTGATAGAAGCGTGGTGATCTTAAAGAATACAAGATATATCCATCTTTCATTGTAAAAAGATTTTAGCTTTCTACTGGACTTACTAATATTTTGCACTGCTATTGTACTGTATTCTATCTACTTTTCATATGTAATACCAATGAAAGACCTTTATTGAAAATGCATGTGCACACATTCATTTCTTGATTTATTGTTGCTTTTATTTTTAGCTTCCTGATAAACTTAGCAGTTTTATAAAATGTAAAGGAAAATAAAGGACATGAAACACCACAGTACCCCATACAGAGGTAAAGCAAACAGCAAATACAATCATGCTTTCCTCAAAAGAAATGTATTGTGCAGTTCCTGAGGAACGCAATATTGAGATGAAAATAAAGCTGCAAAGGAAATAGAATGAGAAATATATATTTGCTTCTGAGTGAACTCAACAAACCTCTCAGCTACACAGTTAAAAAACAGCAGCCCCATCACACCAATTCCTAAAGACTAAATAAACTATAGGTTAAAGAACAGGGGAGTAAGACAAAAAGAAAGAAGGAAAGAAGGGAAATGAAGCTGCCAAATGAAAAAGAAGTGTTTCATCAAAGGTCAGTAAGGAATAAGATTAGTTTGGAGTAATCCAACACTACAGTGTAATTTTCAATATTTTCAAACACTTCAGAATAAACATTCCTTGCCATTTTTAATACAGGCTTTGAGCTATGACTATCTAAATAGACAGAGTAGGCATTAAAAGTTCATAGGTCTTCATATTGCCTGTAAAGAGGGAGCCCCTAAAGAATTTTATTTTATTAGCCTTGTAGCCAATGCTGATTAAAGTATTGTGGCGTATCAGTCAGCATGCATGAATGCATGGAAATTATTAGCAACTGCATTTAAAAGTCTAAAAGCCAAGAGGTAGAGTCACAAGCCTGGAATACTAATTCCTATTTTATTCAGTGTAAACAAAGAGATGGATAATAGCTTACTTGTCTCCTGTTATTGGCATGTTTATCCATTAGCTCTTCTCTCTTAACACATAACTAAGATAACAGAAAATAATACAAAATATGAAGTATCTACAAGTATGGATCAAATTGATTTCCATGTAGAATGTCCAAATTCGGCTAATCAAAGATAATCACTTCTAGCTCCTATAGGCTAACTACTTCATTGGAATATCTCCACTCATGCTGCTGACAGGATGGTTTAGACTAACTATTAATGGAAAATATGTATTCAGCAAAGATAGTCTTTTAGTATTGTGCACATAGACACATTCCAGACCTTTACTGAAGTAATTTGTTTATCGTGTGATGAATCTTTTGTAGATATAGATTCTAACCCAGTTGACTTGGAGCAATCGTAGGCACAGCTACAGGTTGGGTAGAGAAGAGATTCAGAGCAGCCTGTGCAGAAGGACTTGGGGGTGTTGGTCAATGAGAAAAAGAATATGAGCTGGCTTCAGTGTGTGCTTGCATCCCAGAGAGCCTAACATATCCTGGGCTGCATCAAAAGGGAGTGTGACCAGCAGGTCAAGGGAGGTGATCCTACCCCTCTACTCTGCTCTCCTGAGACCTCACTTGGAATATTGTGTGCAGTTCTGGTGTCCTCAACATAAAAAGGACATGGAACTGTTTGAACAAGTCCAGAGGAGGGCCATGAAGATGATGAGGGGACTGGAGCACCTCCCTTATGAAGCCAGGCTGAGAAAGTTGGGTCTGTTCAGCCTGGAGAAGAGAAGGTTTGCATGAAGACCCCATAGAAGCCTTCCAGTATCTGAAGGGTGCCTATAAGGATGCTGAGGTGGGTCTCTTCATTACAGACTGTAGTGATAGGACAAGGGTTAACAGGTTAGAACTTAATCAGGGAATACTGGATATAAGGAGAAGTTTTTTACTGTGGGGGTGGTGAGGTGCTAGAATGGGTTGCCTGGGGAAGTTGAGAATGCTCCTTCACTGGTGGTGTTCAAGGCCCAGTTGAACAGAGCCTTGGGTGGCCTGGTTTAGTGGAAGGTGTCCCTGTCCATGGCAGGAGGGTTGGAACTATATGATCTTAAGGTCCTTTCCAACACTAATTATTCTATGATTCTATGACTCAAATTTATTCACTGAGAATATTCCAAATTCACAACTTGAATTTAGCTATGTGAGCAGTTACTTGTGTCATGCTGTGTTCTTTTGTCTTGGGACTTACTAAATTGATTAATAATTTAAGAAATTTAACCCCATGTTAATTTTTGTGATGGCCAAGCCACTTTTTTTTTTTCCATGACTAACTGTGACAAATTACTCTGAAGGTAATTTAAAAAGCCAAGTGTTTTCTACCGAAGTACTTCTGTAAATGTCTCACTACTCTTTTTCTGAAAATACATAGCTTAAAGCTGTCTGATGGTTTTGTCTGGTTTTAAAATATCTATGAAATAATGTATTTGCCTCTAAGTATTTTTTTTAAAAAGTCTTGGTAATTTAGTATCCTTTTCTTCTTTTTCACTTAATGATTTTAATATGTTTGTTTGTAATACTTGCAATTCCAATGTAAAGTTGTATTTCAACGTGTTTCTGTAGTTAAAGATTTTTTTGTTATCTTTATTCTAAAAGACCTTAAAGACTCTAGCAAAGATGAAATACTTCAATATCAGGGATGATATACTGTAAGCATATGAGGTCTGATCAAAGCCTGTTACCATCTCAGTGATTTGTGGTGGTAGACTTGAGTAGGCTACCCAAACAACATTCACAGTACTATCTAGAGATATCAAAGCTCACTTCCTAAACCTTAAACATCCTAATATGTTAAAGGAATTAATATAATGATTTACTATTATTTCTCTGATGAAGCAAAAAGTAGTTGAATTAAATTTCCCCAGTGTTTTCCAATCCTCTGTAGCATCCATATTATACTAATATAGATTACTGTGATTTTTCTTCTCTCTCTGAGTGGTCTGTATTATATTTTTTCATCTGCTCCTTCCCTTTATGTTACAGTATTTAGAGACTCCCCCATCAGCTCTTCATGAAACTTACTGTAAAACACAGATTTCCAGTTACTGCGATTCTCATTTTCAACTCAGGAGGACCTGAATATCTAAGTAAATTCTTTCCCGCTCTGATTATGTAATGCTTTTAGTGACATTGTTTTATCACAAAGCACGAAGACTATGTTTTATACTTTTGTTTATTTGTCTGCTAAGGTTTGCAGTTCTAGTCATCATCTATTTCTTTTATTCTTCTGTTTTATTTCTGTTGGACTGCTTTCCTAATGTGCTTGCCACCTGGCCTGGCCTGATAAACTGACAGTATATACTATGTAGTTTGGTAAAAGATTAACTTTTCCTAAGGTAGATACATAGTTTTTTGTTCAGTTGGTCAGTGTTGCTTTCATAAATACTCTGAATTTAAACTGTTGCAGAACTATGTTTGTTAAAAATGAAGCAAGTGAATTTGTATGAAGATGAGTACCAAAACATAAGTTTAAGTATACTTTGGTTAGCACATGTTCATTTAGCCGAATGACCACTATTTCACGTGTCTATCTATCTATCTATCTATCTATCTATCTATCTATCTATCTATCTATCTATCTGTCTGTCTGTGTCTGTCAGTCTGTCTGTCTGTCTGTCTGTCTGTCTGTCTTTCTGTCGATCTATCAATCTATCAATCTGTCAATTTATTGATCCATCCATCCATCCATCCATCCATCCATCCATCCATCCATCCATCCATCCGTCCATCCATCCATCCATCCATCCATCCATCCATCCATCCATCCATCCATCCGTCCATCCGCCCATCTGTCCATCCATCCATCTATCCATCTGTCCATCCGTCCATCAATCCATCCATAATGGCAACAAATTTGGGTGCAATTTACCTTTACTAATACCTCAGAGTTGAATGTCTCTATTTATAAGCCAGGAAAAAAAAAACCCAGATGAAAAAACATAACTACCATCACTACCTTTATTAAGACTGCCTCAAATCTGAGGTTAATTTTTTAGAATAAGGATCAGCAATTTGAAAGGTACCAGAAAGCAGACCTGTTTAAAATCGTGGTCTAATTTCATTGCCTGCAATAGGTCCACAGCTGAAGAAATCCCTACCAACTAAGGGTGCTTCTTTCTAGGATTCCAACTCACTGCCAATATTTGGTCAATTTAATACCTTTTTCTATCATTTGTTGACTGTTTTTTTTGACACTGAATCATGTTTTAAGCTTCAAACTGCAGTTTTGCCTAAGAATTGCATAGAAACTACGCAAATAGTGTCACTACCTCTCCTCCTCTGAGTGTAAGGAAAAATGTGTTTGCACTTGCTGAGGGTTTTTATTTACAGCACATACAGATACACAATCTGTTAGAATTCCACATAAAGATTTTAGAGATTCTTAGCTTTTAAGTAGCTCATGAGAACAGAAGGTTTACTTCATTTTGTTTGGACTCTATAATACATAAGAAATAGTTCAACTATAAAATTTAGGTTCATAGGGGCCTACAGGGATGCTGGGGTAGGACTTTTCATTAGAGGCTGTAGTGATAGGACAAGGGGTAATGGGTTCGAGTTTAAACAGGAGTAGTTTAGGTTAGACATAAGGAAGAAGTAATTTCTTGTGGGAGTGGTGAGGCACTGGAATAGGTTGATCAAGGAAGTTGTAAATGCTCCATCCCTGGCAGTGTTCAAGGCCAGGTTGGATGGAGCCTTGGGTGATATGGTTTAGTGTGAGGTGTCCCTGCCCATGGCAGGAGGGTTGGAACTATATGATCCTAAGGTCCTTTCCAATGCTAGCTATTCTATTATTCTATGATTCTATGGTTATATAGAGAGAGTCATAGTTTGTTCAGCATTCATACAGTACAATTCCTAAAGCATTATATTTAGCTCTTGTGATATTTCTGCATAGAATGTAAATTCACATCTACAGGAAAATATAAACTGGATTGTGTATTAAAATGGACTAAAAATAGAAATATAATTATACTGACACATCCTTGAGGATGATTGCTATTATTGACTTTAAAAACACATGGTGTGACAACATAATGTGTACTTTACTTGGCTGTCATTTAAGAAACCTAATAAGAACATATATGATTTTTTTTTCCTTAAACTAAGTGTATATAAGAACATTAAAAAAAAAAATAAATTGTTGTTAGTGTTTGACTTGACTCAATTAACAAAACCTTACAAGGATACTAAAATTAGATTTTGTTGCTACTGTGGCATCAGATATTCTGATGTAGTTGGAGTGTTATCAGTAGTTTCAGTATTTTCACCTTCTGTATTTGTTGAATATTCCACTATCTTTAGATGCAAATTAACAAGTAACTAACTTTGTAATGAAGCATTTATTAACATCAGAGTTAACCTGCCATATTGCTCCCTTTAGCATGGTTAAGATATGCTTCCCTGGACAAGAACAACTTAAATAGCTTTGTTTCTTGTTCAGCTGTTTCTCCATATAATACACTAAACACTGATTTAAACTGGAACATAATCTTAGTATTACGATGATTGTTCTGTGAAATTCTGGTCAGTCTATGCTTTAAGGCATAGACTAAATGCATGTCATGTTTGAGTGTCTGATGTCATATCTACTTTTACTGGGAGAGATAGAACTGAGAGATTGCAGTTTTGGAACCTTAATAGCTGGACAATTATTTTCTTCATTTAAAAAATAAAGATTATGCTAAACAGGCAGTTTAACCATTTTTTGTGGAAAACTGGAGCTAGAACACAAATAGCTATTATTGTTTTATCCACAAAACCCAATGAGCCAGAAGTGGAAAACTAACAACACTGCTACAGAGGTATTTTACTAGGTAAGACAGTCTAAATTCAGAGTCCTAATGTACTTTCAGGAGACAGAAGCTAAACAGAACATTCTGGGCAGGTGATTGTTTGAAAAATATACCAAAAATGTACAGCCTGCTGCAAAGAAAACTCTCTATACTGCAAATTCTTATTTGTGTCTTTTATATAGACATACATGAGCATATCTCTATCTCATCTCTACCTCTATCATCTCTATCTCTATCTCTATCTCTATCTCTATCTCTATCTCTATCTCTATCTCTATCTCTATCTCTATCT
>JARCZZ010049564.1:0-15022 GCA_030323915.1 Brotogeris chrysoptera | reverse complement strand
GGTGAGGCTACAGCCCACCATGGTGCAGAGACCCAAGACCCCCATGCTAGCACTGAGCTGGGCAGGGAGTGCTGAGCCGTTTCTCCTAGCTCTCTGTAACTCTGCCAGCCACCTCTCTGCACAGGGCCAGAGCAACTTCAGGGTTGACATTAACTTCTTCAGCCAAGATTCCAAAAATCCAAATTCCGTGAATCCAAGAATCCAAGTCCCATGGATTTCTAGAACCCAGCAGCATTTATTTTCTCATTATAAACTCTAGGGTGAACACAGGCATAGAGCCCAATAAAGAGGTCCTTTCTGCAATTTCTCTTTCCTTGGTGAGGATAAAGATACCTGGGAAATGAATCCATGCTCAATCCTGCATTCTTGCTATATCCTCATTTATTCATCCTATACAATGGGTTTATTTCTAAGATTATTTTTTAGCTGCATTTACACGGCACATGGACATAATGCTGGCCTCACCTGGATTTCCTTACCAGTTACCCACTTAGCTCACAGTCTTGCTTTTTATAAAATACTTGTTATCATGAAAGTTATTGGACAGCAATATATATATGACTGAGATTACTCCTCAAGGACTTGTGCAGCTAGGGCTAAAGCACAGCTGGCTAATGCAGACCCTTTTGCTGTGTCTCAGTTTTACATTTAGGAGGTAAATTTTGCGGGCATGCATTTCAAGGAACTGTCAGTCAACCCAGGCCCATTTGGCAGTAACCACAGAGGACTCCCAGCACCATCAGAATGTCTGTCTAGCACATACCCCCACTGCCAAAGCATGGAAGAACTGCATACATAATGGGCTTATCCTGACAGCATCCTTACATGGTTATGAAACATTATCTCTTCAGACAGGGAATGGAGACAGACATGCATTCCAAGAAATATTAAATGGAAGGTTGAGAATTTCTAAGTAACAGCCATCTATTACACGGGCTGGCTCTGAGGTAGCCAATACATATCACGAAGGTCAAACAAGAACCTCAGCATTTCTGCTCAATTATCTCTAATTTTACACAACATAGTTTGCAAAAAAAGGAGTCTAATTTATGTCTAATTTATTTTCCTGGCTTTAAAATACTTTGTTTCTCCTAAATCCCACTGCATCTTTTCCTGAATTTCATAGCACACTGTAAAGTGTCTCTATTTCTGAAACCTGTTTTATGTTTTCAAGCACGATTTTACAAAACGTTTAAAAGCTTATCATATTCGATTTTTTTAGAAAATGGGGATGTCCAGTTTTTAGAATATCCCTAGAGTAACATATTTGTCGCATTTATTGCATTTTCTTCACGGCTTTGCTAGTTCAGTCTTTACTTGCTTTTAGTATGGTAACTTCAGTGTTTGGGATCATTTCGCGCCCTCTAGTGGCAGCCCTTCCAGGCACCCTGAGCTGCAACAGTCCGGTTACAAATTACGTAGAAATAGAGCAAAACCAGTTCCTTCCCCTTTTAACTGAAATTTACTATCCACCTCTATAGTTTAAAAAAAATTAAGTAATTCATATTTATGGTGAGATGGTACCACCACCACCAAAAAAAAACCCCAACAAAACAAACAAACAAAAAACTGGAGATATAATACAAATATCATCAACAACAACAAAACCAATCACTAAGTAAGCAGTTGATTGAGTTTGCTCTTAGAAATTATATTGAGAAAATTGGCATATTTTTAACCATTTCCTTGCACAAATCACTATTCAGTGTGTCTGCTAGTAGAACATTGCTCAATAACTAGACACACAGTTTTTCAAGGGTCTACAAAGGGAAATCGACATAGGCTATGTTTCATCAGAGCTTTATCCTCTCCCATGGAAAATCACTTTGCTTTTCTTATGAAAGCAGCAAAGTGATATCATAGAGGAAAATTTACAAAATAAAGAAGAAAAGACTTAGGAGCTTCAAGAAAAAGTTACACAGGTTGATACACACTTCTGTTATTCTTGGTTCCAGAGCCTCTACAAATTCACTTTTTTTCCTACAAGACAGCTTAATATCCCTACCTTTTCTCAAAAAATGTTACCTCTTATTTTATTTTGAGCTTCTGTACCTGAACAGAAAAATAAATCATCCTGCTTTCAAACACCTCTTTCAGCATGTATTCTCAAGGTCTTGAGATGCCTAACTCCAAATTAAAACAATGAGATACCCCATACACACATACTGGTAGCCATTTGGCTTTAGTTTGGCTTTAAGTTCCAACCCCCAAATTATAGATCCCTAGGAACACACTGAATAATAGACATTTTCACTGAACTGTAGGTTATCAGTCTCAACAGGATCACAATAACATTCACTTTAACTCTGAAAACCCAATTCCCAGTGAAGATGGTAGAAATTCCCAGCCAAGCAAAGCATTCAGATACATGCTCTGTGCAGCTAAAATGCTATAAGTCAGTATGTGCCATTCCTATTTTGAAATCCTTGCTGCTGCTAGTCTGAACAAAAAACTAAGCTCAATCAATCCAGCTCTTCTACTTGGCACTGCAGATGGTTACCGAGGGCCTAAGAAGCTGGCTTCTTTTAATCCTTTAACAACATTATTTGGGATGGCTTCTAATTTTGGGGGTTAATTTTCTTGAAAATAATTGTTGAGCTTTTAAAAATGTTAATTTTAACATCCACAGCAGAGTGCCTGCACACAGTGGTATTCAGAGGTGGAAGAAAGATGGAAAATGTCATTTACAACCTTGTTATTGTTCCAAATTATCTTTGCAATTTTGTCCACTAGGGAAATAATATAACACACTTTTTCCTTTCATAATTTTGACTTCTTGATGGCATTAGCACCTGAAAAACTATGACCCAATTTCATCTAATTTGATTTTTCTTAAAATCTCAATATAAAACTGGAGGATTTTAGAGAGTAAGTACTTCACTGGTTTATACTTATTTATGTAAAAAATATTATTCTGATTAGTTTTACAGTTCTTATGCTTTCAAATTCTCCTGGTAGCAGGCTTTGCCCCTGTTGAACTTGATGCCTTTACTTGCGCCCATTCAAATACTGAACCAGTACTTACTAAGATAACATCAGATCCAGTGTGCTAAGGGGGCAGGAAAAGCAGGACAGTTGCCACCTCCACCATGGCACCCAAGGAGGTAAGGCAGACACTTACCTCAATGTTGTCCCTTCATCCTGCCCTGGCCATGACAACCGCAGCCTGATATGACCACTTGCAGCAGCAAAATCCCACCCCTGAACTGGCTGCGCAGCTGTGCAAGGCACCTCTTTTGTCACTGCAGGATGTTCAGTGGAAGCGAATCTTAAATGTGTTAATTTACACAAATCAAGTAGGGCAGCATTATTTCCACTGCTAGTCACCTCGTGAAAAAAAAAAACAGTTTCAGAGAAAACAACATTAGTGGGTAAGGGCACTGAAATTGAGGTGAATAGGACTGAAAAGTTTGGGAAAGGAGTTGAACCGGGTGCTATAAAATTTAAATAAAACAGTAAGTGGTATGAAAATGACAGATCAGGAGCTAACTTTCTGCAGTTGAACCTGTGAGGAGTTACATGAATGCACGAGACTGCCAGATCAATGTTAGCATTAGTAACTTCAGAAGGAACAAAAAAATCCAATCACTTTCTTGATTTGCAGCTGTCAGAATTTGGGATGAGACCAAGGTTAAACTGATCAACATCTACATCCTGTTGGGGTTTTAGTCCTTGCTCTAGGTTGGCCAGCTGTGTGGGGGGCAGTATGTAGACTGTGGATCAGGTGCCATGGCAATCTCAGCATTTGGCAGAAGAGGGCCACGGCTGTGTTGAAGGCAGACACTGGTGGTCATACCAGCTGCAGTAGCAGAACACTGGCCATCACTAGCTTTGGCAGTTCTAAGAGCACTAAGAGATGCTGACACAGGGCTTGAGGGGCTCATCAGAGCCTGCTGTGAGGGACAACCATGGCCAGGCCAGGTCAGGGTGCTCCCACGAGGGTGCTGGTGGGGAAGCTCAGGAGATTTGTCTGAAGTTGAGGTCTTCAGCTGCACTACCCAGGGGGGCTGCCAGCTTTCTCTTGAGGGAAGACGGACCCTTCTCACTTCAGCACTGATGATGATACTCGGAATTGCTCTCTGTAAACTTGCTGCTGCAAAGTTAGTGCTTGGGTTTGGAGATGGTGACACAGGTGGTGCAACATGAATGTATACCACTGGGCTGCCTGGTTGTGTGGTGAACTACGTGGTTCTTTCAGCACTACTGGTATTGGCTAATTAAAACAGACTTCTGTAGTTGAGCAATAAAACAGCTTCCACAGGGGCCAAAATGCTAGGCTGGGTTGAGCTGATATATCAGAACTTTGTGAAGTACACAAGACAATCAACAGTAACACCAAAGCAGTGTGATAATATTTAACGTTGGAAAAATTAAGGAAAATGAACAAAAAAGTGAACAGAAGCACACATGAATCAAGCACTAAAACCAAAAATGAAAGGAAGCAGCTGTCTTGTAGCACTCTGGTGAATTGCCCCCAGACAGATATGAGTTATTTGACACAAAGACCTTCGAGAACTTAGAACTACATCACGGAAACAAGCAAGAGATGCACATTTGGCAGGATGCTGACGGGAAAGCACGAAGAACTGGGGTCCAAACAGGCACATCTCCTCCAGAGAACTAATTGCTTGTGAACAGGTAAAAACCTTAAGAGAAACTTGTATCACAGGATCCAAGGAGGGCTCGAAGATAATGGGATGGGAATCATATCATTAGACAGCACGGGACCAGGTGTTATCATCCTGGGAGAAGGAGTTATGACAGGAAATGACTAGGGCAGGGAAAAAAGCACCACAAATGGGATGATTGAGGCTGTTCCACACAAAACCCACATCCACAGGATGACCACCTTTTTTGAGAGGGCTGAAATACACAGTCTCCACATGTAAAACGCACGCTTTCCTGACTTCAACCTTACTTTCCTTTGAAAGCACAGTCAGCTGAAAGAGGATCTCCAGAAACAGTGCAACCCTCGACACCACCTGGGTGATGCACCTCCCGTGGAGATGCTGAAGCTGCGTTCAGTCAACATCACGGGAGCCCTGGGAAGAGAACCAAGCGCCCGAGAAGGCGCATACACTTCTTAGCCAAACCTGGAGAGGTGCGGGGACACCTCCGCGAGGTCGGGCGGAACCGTGGAAATCCGCCAGGCGTCTGACAAACCACCCAGCGCATTTCAGGAACCGAGCGTGCGGCGCTACAACCTGCGAGGCCCGGCGGGACGCGCTCGAACCGGGCCACCGGGCAGCGCTCCGGGCCCGGGCCGGGCGGACGCCAGGGGGCGGGCGGGGAGGGTGAGAGGTGGGCTGGGCCCATCGATGGGGGCGGCCGCTCTGCGCTCGGCTCCTCCGCCCTGCCTCTCGGCTCTGGATTAGCGAAACTGGCGACGTGGGACGGCCGCCGGCCCGGCCCCGCGCCCTGCCTCGCCCGCCGGGGTGAAGCCGGGGCTCAGAGCCGCCGCGGACCGAAGCGGAGCTCGGGCAGGCAGCAGCCGCGGCTTCCCCGCCGGCGGGACGCGGAGGCAGAGGGCACCCCGGCGCTCTCGCTGCTGCAGCCCCGCCGGCGCCGCGCGGTGCGGTGCGGCGAGGTGAGGTGAGGGGCGGCGGTACCGCGGCAGCGGGGAGTCCCCCGTGCCCCGGAGGGGCGGCGGAGCCATGGCGCTCCGTGCCCGGGCGCTGTACGACTTCAGGTCGGAGAACCCGGGAGAGATCTCTCTTCGGGAGCACGAGGTGCTGAGCCTCTGCAGCGAGCAGGACATCGAGGGCTGGCTGGAGGGCGTCAACAGCCGCGGCGACCGGGGCCTCTTCCCGGCCTCCTACGTGCAGGTGATCCGCGCCCCCGCCGCCGAGCCGCCGCCGCCCGCCCGCTACGCCAACGTGCCCGTCGGCGGCTTCGAGCCGCTGCCGCCCCCCGCCGCCTTCAAGCCGGCGGCACAGCAGCCCCCGCCGGCGGCGGCGCCCGAGCCTTTCCCGCTGCCCCCCGCCACCGCCGGGTACCCCTTCCCGCCGGCGCCCTACGGCGGCTCCTACCAGCCCAGCCAGGGCAGCGATGACGACTGGGACGACGACTGGGACGACAGCTCCACCGTGGCCGACGAGCCGGGAGCCCTGGGCAGCTCCTACCCCGACTACGAGACGGCGGGTGGCGGGGCCCCCGGCCGATATCGCCTGTCTACCCGGTCCGACCTCTCCCTGGGCTCCCGCGGCGGCGGCAGTCACCCCGGGGGACACCCACACCCGCCCGGCGGCGGCGGCGCCAAGAGCTCGGCCACAGTGAGCCGCAACCTCAACCGCTTCTCCACCTTCGTCAAGTCTGGCGGGGAGGCCTTCGTGCTGGGCGAGGCGTCAGGCTTCGTGAAGGACGGGGACAAGCTGTGTGTGGTGCTGGGCCCCCGGGGCCCTGAGTGGCAGGAGAATCCCTACCCCTTCCAGTGCTCCATCGAGGACCCCACCAAGCAGACCAAGTTCAAGGGCATGAAGAGCTACATCGCCTACAAGCTGGTGCCCAGCCACACCGGGCAGCAGGTGCACCGCCGCTACAAGCACTTTGACTGGCTGTATGGGCGCCTGGCTGAGAAGTTCCCTGTCATCTCTGTGCCCCACTTGCCAGAGAAGCAGGCCACCGGCCGCTTCGAGGAGGACTTCATCTCCAAACGTCGCAAAGGCTTGGCTTGGTGGATGGACCACATGTGCAGCCACCCTGTGCTGGCTCAGTGTGATGCCTTCCAACACTTCCTCACCTGTCCCAGCACGGATGAGAAGGCCTGGAAACAAGGCAAGCGCAAAGCTGAGAAGGATGAGATGGTGGGTGCTAACTTTTTCCTGACCATCAGTGTCCCCACAGGCCCTGGGGCCAGCCTGGACTTGCAGGAGGTGGAAAGCCAGGTAGATGGCTTCAAGGCCTTCACGAAGAAGATGGATGAGAGTGCCCTGCAGCTTAATCACACAGCCAATGAGTTTGCCCGCAAACAAGTCACTGGTTTCAAGAAGGAATACCAGAAGGTGGGGCACTCCTTTAAGTGCCTCAGTCAGGCATTTGAGCTGGACCAGCAGGCCTTTTCGGCTGGCCTCAACCAAGCCATAGCCTTCACTGCAGAAGCCTACGATGCCATCGGGGACCTCTTTGCAGATCAGCCCCGGCAGGACCTAGATCCTGTGATGGATTTATTAGCGCTGTATCAGGGGCATTTGGCAAACTTTCCAGACATCATCCACGTCCAGAAAGGTAACATCCTTACATGTTTTCTGAAATTATGGAGTTTTATATATCAGTAGTGAGCATGCAGATGTAGGGACCAGGGTCTGAATTTGCCCTGCATCTGGCTTGCTGGCCTTGGGTTATGTCTTTCCATGTTTACTCAAGTAAATATGTTAAAAATTACAAAAAACAATTCAGTGACAGTTTCCATTCTGTACCAAAGGTCTAGACACAGTTGGGAATTTGGCTGGTCAGAGGTTGCTGCATTTGACTGTGTATCTTTGAAATAAACCACATCTGCCTGTGCTGCTGATACATTAAAGATTAATGGTCTTGTTTACAAACCGTGGAAATCAAGCGGTATGAAAACACCTATTACTCTTTGATGCATGTTAGGTGTCTTGAATCTCTGATCTACCAGGTAATAACCATAAAGGAATCTGAAGATGCAGGTTGTCCTCCCATTAACCACCTCCTTTGAGGTGTGCGTGGTGGTATGTGCATTTTGCATAGTCAGACAGTCAGATGAGATGTTTAAAGCTGCTGGGGTTTCTCAGTTTGGCCATGCATTAAACTTTCTTGGTGCCTTTGAAAGTATAATGGTCTGCCACAGGTTCTTAGTTGGAGTTTTTCATCCTTTGCCCTTATTATCATAAAAAGGTGCTGCTCACCTGTTAGTTTTCAGCACCTTTCTAGCTGAAACATGCTTCTGAGGTTCAGACTGCTGCTTGTATGGTGCTTTGTGATCTGTCAGAAAGAAACTTCAGAAAATAAGGAATATCTGGTCTGTAAGTAGTGGCATTTGTTCAGCTAAACAGAAGTTTGTGGCACTACGTACGTGTAGACAATTTCCCTGCAATGAAATTAATGATATTCATATATGCTGCATTGCGAGCAGACTAGCAATCATTCATTCTTTTTTTGCTGTTACATATCTTACCCGTAGTCTTCAACTCAAAAATCAGGGAGATGTGGGGATTTGAGCTCTGAAAGAGGTCAAGAAAATATCACGTATGCCCTGTGGAAATGGGTGTGTGTAACAGTTACCTGAGAAAATGCATGAGCTTTATTGAAAATTACTTGGAGATTAGTAAGTGATGTTCTGCATCCCAAGAGGCAGAGCTTGAATTGTCCCCCGTACTGAATCAGTCTTTTGTGTCCTTAGGTGACATTTCCAGGGTTTTTGCATCTGAAACAGAATGCTGAGTTTGATGTTAAAAGAGTTGGGAGAGGCTTTTTCCCTCAGATCAAGAAGGCAGGCTCCCAGGAGATGTGCATTATTGCTGGAAAGATCTGAGGAAACATTTTGTACAAGCATGCAATTTGATGTTATTTAATAAAGTAAGCTTTTATTAGAAGTTGCATACATCACATTCAGATCTCCATTCTGCTGTCAAATCTTGAAAATTGTGAGTGGAAACTTAAACAGTATTCATACAGTTTTGGAGAGAAGAGGGAAGTGTGCAGTCTAACCTCTGAGCAGTTGTTCTGCTGGCTGCTGCGGCATGTTCTGATAACAATTTACAAGTAATGTAGATCTGGAGAGAAGGGCAATGCCTTGTGTTTGAAAGTACAGCATTTTAAAGTGAGTTGTCAACAAATAATAGGATTACCTTAAGCCTTTGGAAAAAAAATGAAGGATTTTGTAGTGGGTGGAAAAAACCAGAAGATTTAAATAGTATTTAAATAATACATTCTCAAGCTTTAAGGCTTCATAGCGTTCTTCACTGCATAATTTTTGGAGATGTGACCTTAAAGAGAGGATTTGGTACAATAAGATAGATGCTTAGCTCAACCCTCTTTCTTTATAGTTCTGTTTCAGTTTGCGCTTACTGGTTAGGTTTACCTTCCTGAAGGAAAATTCATCTGAATATGCTTCCACTAGAACAGTACATGAGCATGACGCAGGTAGAGTTGATTTTGTGCCAGAGCACTGCCCTGGAGCTGGTTGGAGAAGCATACAGCCAGCCTGCATGCAGCTCTTAATGCTCCAGTACCTCTGGGCTAACACGGCCTTCAAAAGAGTATTATCCCTGGTACATACTTGCCATCCAAAAATGGCAAGAGCTTGAATGGGGTTAGAACAGGGGTATGTGTTCATTGTTGTCACTCCTGTTACAAAATAGGCAAAAGGGAGGAAAACTGAGAGGAAGATGTTTTTTACACCCAGTGTATTGCTGTTTTATTACTCTTCAGAGTTACTTGTAACAAGGTATAACTTTTCAATTCCAAGCTGTTAACTTCAGATGACAAAATGAACTGTTTGATACTATTACATCATAAGAGCTTTCTTTTAAATTTGCTGTCTGGAATAGTAGCCAGTTTTGAGAATTATTATTGTCTGAATAGACTGAACAAATATCTGGTGATGGTCACAGATCATCTGAAAAATAGAGTTGATGTGTTTTTCTTCAAGTGTTTTATTTTCTAGTGTACAACATCTTTGTGCAGTAAAATGTCCCCAAGGTGACCTTGGAAGTGGTAGAAGCAGTGGCCAGATTGATGCTCTGCTTACATGGCTGTGCTTTTAAGAACACCAACTCTGAAGTCAGGGGTAGTTCTCCATTGTTTTCTACTTAGTGCAACTATATAATCCACTTGGGATAAAAAATTAGGTGTTTTCCATACCCCATTTCTGTATTTTCCTAGGCCTGACAAGGTCCAAAAACCAAAGGCAGCTGTGCCCAAACCATGCCTGTGTCTGTGGGTAGAATATTCAACTGCATTGTCCTGTCATGGGTTTGCTGTTCTGCAGAGTTGAACAGCTGCTGAATGTGATTTGGAAGTGTGTTTTGTGGTATGGACTGAGAAGTCTGCATATCTGGGTTTTTTTTAATAATTTCTTCAACTTCTGTGAGGAGGACAGAGAATCTCTATGTCAGAAACAAAATGTACCCTCTGTTTAGGCTTTATCTTTTCTGTAGAATTAGGAACCAAAGCCATGCAAGCCTCACTGTTGCTTTGTCGGCAGATTAGCAGGAAAATGTGTTAACTGTCATGCTTTTAATGGCTCTGGGGTCCAGGTCTTTTTGCATCCTGGCTGAGGACATCATACATGTTCTGGAGAGTGCAGAGAGGGATTGTCATTTTGGTCCCTTCTGTAAACCATGGGAACCAAGGGACTTGGGAATATTTTTTAAGTGTTTATTATCTTACTAGTATTGTAAGTATTCTGTAAAACAGCGATAGCTCCAGTGGGAGATTTTAAAAGATGTCTTCATCTCTAGTGCCTGGTGTTTAAGAAGCTTTCTGTGAGGGAAGGAAGAGTTGAATTTCCTGCTCCAGAAGAGACAGAGGAAAGATCTGAACTTTTCTGTCCCACATGCATGTCGAAGATCAACTTGTCAGTGCTTTGTGAGAGATCTTACCTGGTTTCATGTGCGTTCCACTCCGGGTCTAAGGATTAATTGGATGGAGCCCTACAACAAAGAACATGCTGAGTTGGAATCCCTCTGAAAGTGCTTGGTTTGATAGTCCTTGTGAGCCTGGCACTGAGCGTATCAGCCCCAAGGCATGCATCTCTTACAAATGAGTTGTTTTATAGGTTTTATTTAGAAAATCAGGCTATTAGGGGACAACTGGCACCTGTAGGGGTAGATGATGGCAAAGTGGTGTCTTGAGCATCTAAGCACCCAAATACTTGTATGAATCTAGCCACCAACCCTCCATAGGTAAATGCTTCTAAAGTTCTTGCATGAAAGTAATCCTGTGCATACCTGTGTTTCTTGGAGTGGAAGATCCAAGTATGTTAGACATACTTCTACTCAGTTTTCATTAGCTTCTGGCAAAATATTTGTGGAAGAGGCATATTAAGTTCAGTCGGTTCAAAACCTAAGCTACACTTCTGTAATTTTCTTTTGTAGAACTCGAGTGTTTTTCAAGAAATAACTAGATTCAGTTGCTTTAATTGTGAGAAGAAAAGCAGCCTCCAAAAAAGCACCCTTCGTTTATGATTATTTTTTGTGTGTGTGTGATTCTTTTAAGGTCTACTTGTGGAAAATCCCTAGGCATTCTTGGCAAAATAATTCCTAAATACTAATTGCTAGAGCTTCACTCAACTGATGAGATCTTCTGACTTCAATTATCTTCAACATAAATGCTCACTGCAGGCCCATGCAAGCTCAGATTCAGAAAATTTATGCATATGTGAGAATTTGACATCATGTACTCTAGCTCATGATTGTCTAGCTCTCTAGTCTTCATATTTGCTTAGTGAGAGTAGGAGAGTTACAGATTTTGGGATTTCTTTTAACTTTTGTTTGAGGCATTACTATAATTAGCCTCTTGTGATTCCTGAAAGAGGAAGAAATACTAACTTGCCATTTCATCTCTGCTTTCCAGACTTTTCCTTTTCCTTAACATTGTGGTGTTAATGCTAGGCAAACTTTTGGTTATGATTTTTGCAAAAAAGTTTTGAGAAGGTAGTCTAAATGTTTTCTAAGATGTAGGTAGCAATTCTGTTTTCTGCATGCCAAAATTTAAGAGAATTATTTTTAAAAAATAACCTAATTATCTTTCTGCTTCTTGATCACTGTTTGTGAAAAGTAAAATAAGGCAAATAGTCTTATTTACCTGAAGCAAACGTTAACTCTAGACATTGGCTTTAAAGAATATGTTGAGTGTGTTTTTAGAATGTCTTACAAAATTATAGGCAAAAAAAAACATTCCAGCTGGAAATGCATCAAATTTGCAGGCATCAAGAAAAACACAAACAGCACTGAAACCTCGAACTCTCTGTAACATTTTCAGCAATGTTGTTTTTGCAGGGGGAAGGAGAGCAGTATGCGTGTTTATGAATAAATAAGACTGGTCAAAAGTCATACCTAAAATTTTATATCACAGTGTAAAACCCAGCACTTTTCTCTCTTGCTTACTTTCTAACCTTTTAATTTGTTGTGCAGAGATGTTTTTTTCCATCCCTGTTTTTCCTTTTGTCCACTTTTTTTTTTTTTAACTTCTCCCTCTGTCCCTCCAATACATATAATTTGCATGGGTTCAACTCAGGTACCTGCTGGCCAAGAGCTATGCATGTAATTCTAGCCAGATGACCCTTAAGCAGTAAAAAGAGATGGGTACCTGCATTTCATCTGTTTAAGGACTTTGATGACAATGGATGAAGATGGATTACTCTGTGGTGACTTGTATTTTTTGCCTTCCCATTGCTGTTACACTGATGATGCAGCATTGCCAGCTTCCTGCTGAATCACCCAGTATTTGAAGGTAACCTGAAGGAAACTGCGACTTTAAGATGACTAAAATGTGAAAAAATCTTCACATTTAGAAACTCCATAAAATTATAGCTTCTTTACAGTGTGTGAAATCAGGATAACAATAAACAAGGCTAAAATTGAGCAATAGCCTTTCTTGAAGATTTGGCTGAAAGAGGGGTAAAAAAGTACTCTCTGTCTAAAAGATGCGTGTGTCTTTTTGAAGTATGAGGTTTGGGGTTTTTTGTTTCTTTTATGCTCCCGCACAATCTCTTCTTACCTTAGCTTTCTAAGGAAGCAAAATTAATGCAGTCGTGATGTCTTCCTCTTTCTGTTAGCTTTTTGAAAACCACAGGTATCATACACATTTGATGACAGAGAGACATTTCATAACTGATAAAACCCCTTTTTTTCAAAAGCAGGTGGTAGCAGAGGAAGGCTGTAACTGTTCCTCCCACAGGAGAGACTGCACATGTTACTACACACAGGAAAGTCTATACAGACTGTACACTTAGTCCTAGCAGGCTGAAGAAGTTTTGGTCACACCTCTAAGTTTGACTGCAGGAAGTATGTTGTCACCTCTTTTGCTCCTACAGGTACTTGCTCACAGTAGGAAGCAAGACGCTGTCTGCTGAAAAAACCCTGTGGGCAGCTAGAGAGTAGCAGTGTAGACATTCAAGAATTGAAAATTATGTTGTAGAAAGAGGAAGTAATTTAATTTCAAAGACTATGTAATACCTTTTCGGTTTGAAGCTTATGAAGAATCTAGTGAGATGGTTCTCTTGCAGCTGAGAGCTCCGGGTCTTGCCAAAAGGACTTCCATCCAAACGGGGAAGACAAGAATTGGTAGGCTGCAAATGGAAAGTATTTCCCAGAGCTCTTCCCAAGTCTTTGTAAGCATATTATCAAAACCAAACAAACTGTCTGATTTCTTTTATTTTGCAAGTCACCTTTGAAACAAGGACATGTGTCAGCCTTTCCAGCATCTTCCCATGACTACATTGTTGACTTTGTTTGAACAGTTAAAATGCCAAGTTAATACGTACAGACTGTATAAACTCATTCAGCTTGTACCTTACTTATTTTAAATTGCCTGGTTCAAAAAGCACAGAATCTGAAAATTCTGATTAAAAAATGAAATCACATTTGGCTTAGCTCTCAAAACATTAGTCTTGTTAGCAGGTTAGAGCAAACGAACACTTTCTACACATTCTTGTCTATATCTTTCATGACAGACATGACGATTAAAATTAAATAAAAATAAATTAATTAAAAAACCTAGTCAAAATGTGTTTTAAATTTTGGAGTGGATTTTCATTAAATCAGTGACAAAACATGCATGTTTAAACAATCTGTTCAGTTCTTAGTGACTTTGGGTTGTTATTATATCAACTGGAAGATGTGTGATAGTTTCAGCCTTTGTTTTAGGTAGGTGCACATCATGGGTGAACAAATTCTGTAATAGTAATGGACTATACTACCCTTTTTATGCCTCCATACAATTATTTCATAACAATGGGAAAAGCATATTCATGTTGTGGTTGAAAGTTTACATCGCTCTTTTATCCTGTGGTAAAGAAGTAACTTGTTATTCTAGGTTTTGGGTTTTTTTTCAGATTTACAATTTTGAATCTTTATATGCATAAATTGTTACGCTGGCTATCTGGAAGTATACTGAAGAAAAATCCATTTTACCAAATATCATGATAATGACACTACATTTTGAATCTGCTTGCAGTTTTTTTGTAAACCCAAACTGAAAACAGCAGATCCCTTCCTCCTAAAAGGCAGACAATTCTCTTCTAGCTTTATAAAACTACAGTATTCTCTACATATGATAATAGGTACGATACTAATATATTTATTTAAATATATTTACAGTTTAAAATTAACATAACTATATAATGTATAGCACTTCTTTTACATAATATGAATATAGCATTATTATTACAATGTTCAAATTGTCTTCAAATTTTCTGCCTTTGTATTATATAATATATTTTAATTGGTGGCATTAATGATGGTTTACCTTCTGTATTCTTGCAACAAGAAGCCTCTTTACTTTTGTCCCTAGAAAGGTACTATAGCATTCAGATTGCTAAGAGAGAGCATTTAAAGGGTACTGGGGAAAAAGTGGAGCAGTATCTGAACTTCATTTGAATCTGTGTTCTTTTCCCATGAATTTGTCTTAAACTGTCTATACATGCTGTATTTGCTCATCTTAGGACAGTAGTGGAGCTGAGCAAATGATGGATAAGTGGACACCGTAACAGCGCTCGCTCTTTGCTTCCTTTCAGCCTTTACAGAGACTGACAACCAAAGTCTTTCCTAGCACCTCAATAAAGAAGGGATGTGGAACCTGCATTTTACTTGCTTCTCTCAAAAATGGTATATGGATATCAATATGTTATTGATATCTGTATGTTATATGGATATCAGTGTGCAGTGTTTCCTGTCTTCTGTCCACCCATATCCCATGAAACTTACGAAAATTTTGAAGAAGTTACCATTTAATACAATAATGCTTACATCCATTTGTGCCATAGAATCATAGAATAGTTAGGGTTGGAAAGGACCTTAAGATCACCTAGTTCCAACCCCCCTGCCATGGGCAGGGA